>JAJOZX010005698.1:280000-305377 GCA_023014485.1 Bathynomus jamesi | reverse complement strand
AGTTGAGGTTTATGTTTTGGTTTTTGGCTAAAATATAAAAGTTACCCCTTTTTCTTTGATGTATTCAATCTGACGTGAAGACAGCGAGTCTTTTGCTTATATTGAGGTTCTAAATGTAGAAGGCTAGGCTGCTTTAAACCCTAGATCCATGTCCCAAAGCTGGATCCTCTCTGCTTTGCAGATAGATAGCTGGTGAGGGACGCTATAATTATGGGATCTCTTTGCGAGTGACCCGTTGCCCACGTTGGGCTAGCATCATGAAAAAGAAAAACTATGGTATTTGTAATTTACCATTACTTATTCGGACTATAGTGGATTTAATTATCCCACAAGAGTTCCTTGTTCGATGCACGGTCTGTGTGTATCATAAAAAACTCAGGGGACCATTCTGAGTTCATTCCCATCTTAAAACGGACATGTTTTGTACCTTGAAAAGTGGACGCTCAATTCTGCCAGTTGAGGTTTAAGTTTTGGTTTTTGGCTAAAATATAATAGTTACCCCTTTTTCTTTGATGTATTCAATCTGACGTGAAGACAGCGAGTCTTTTGCTTTTATTGAGGTTCTAAATGTAGCAGGGCTAGGCTGCTTTAAACCCTAGATCCATGTCCCAAAGCTGGATCCTGTCTGCTTTGCAGATAGCTGGTGAGGAAATTATATTTATGGGATCTCTTTGCGAGTGACCCGTTGCGCACGTTGGGCTAGCATCATGAAAAAGAAAAACTATGGTATTTGTCATTTACCATTACTTATTCGGACTATAGTGGATTTAATTATCCCAGAAGAGTTCCTTGTTCCATGCACTGTCTGTGTGTATTATATATTATATATATATATATATATATCCCCCTCGATTAGGTATCCGGCTTGCCGGGCCGAGGGGGCTCGCACACTCGTGGGTTGTTGGGGTTTCCTCAACTCCTCGCGGGTGTGGGCGAGAGTTACCTAGTTGCGTTTTTTTTTTTTCTTTTTTTTTTGCTCCCCTTTTTTTCCGTATCTTACGGAATCTCTTGTCTTGACTCGGTCTTGGGCCTCTGTCAATTGTAGTATTCCCCCCCCCCTGTTTGTTTTTGCAGTCTTGGGGTCATCGGGTGCACCCGCTGGGGGCATCGCTCCGTGGCTGAGCCGTGCTCTGGGGATGGTATGGGCCCCACCGCTGCTGCATCTGGATTGGGTTTTGCTAGGCCCTTAACGGACAAAACTCCAGGAGAGCCAATCTGCTGTTTTTAAAACGACAGTTAGGTTGGGGGCGGGCTACCCGGGACGTTGGGCCTGCGCCTTGAAGGATGCAGCGGCGGATTGGTGCATTGCCTTGGGTCCGAGGCTGTCTTCTTATAATTATATTGTTTATGGGTAAATTTCTCAAACTCAATCCCCTCCTGTTAACTCTGGCCCGTCCTTGGATTTGGATAAGACTTCTACTTCTGGTCGTTCAGCGGCCTCTGCCTCCGCTGGATTGACCTTAAAGCCGTATGGCCCCCTCTCGTCCTCTGCGGCGTCTGGCTCTCGTGGCCGGCTCGTGGTGGCCGTAGGGCGGGGTCTTCGCGGCCCTCGTTCTCTCGCCCACTCTCGGTTACCGTCACACATGGACCTGTCTCTGCTGTCAATTTCTGTCCGGTGGACAGGTTCCTTGTTCCGCCCTTCCGCTGGCTCCCTTCCGGGCAACTCGGAACGGGTGTTTCAGCGTCTTAAGACGGTGGGGGTTCCCTGCCGTTATGATATCCGCCCTCTGAAGGATGGGTCTCTTCTTTTGAAGTCCCGTTCTTCGGGGGTGACTGAGTCCCTTCTACAGTTGCAGGATGTTCTGGGTTGCAGAGTTTCTGTGACTCCCCATCCGCAACTGAATAGCTGTCAGGGCACCATTTTCGCTTCCCGTCTGCTGTCAATCCCGGTTGGCGAGTTGCAGGAGGATCTTGCCTCCCAGGGGGTCACGAAGGTCTTCCGCTTTTCGTCGCGCCGGGATGGTGCTCTTACCCCGTCCGCTCGTCTGCTCCTGACCTTTGACTCCCTTGGCCTCCGGCCCAGGTGTTCTGGGGCGTGGGTGATCGACGGTCGTGCGAGTTTTCGGTGCGGCCGTATGTGCCTGACCCGGTTCGCTGCTTTGGCTGCAACCGGTTCGGCCATGTTAGCTCTGCGTGCCGCCGTGAGGGTAAGCTATGTGTCCGCTGCGGTGGGCCTGCGCACCCTCCCCCATGCACGAAGCCCCCGCGGTGCTCGAACTGCTCGGGGGCCCACCCTTCCTCCTCTCGGGACTGCCCCGTTTTCAAGTTTGAATTCGAGGTGCGGTCCTTAAGGACTACCGAATTCCTTAGTGCGCGGGAGGCGCGCGATAGGGTCCGTGACCGGGAGCCGCGGCGGGGGTTGTCCTATGCTGCGGCTCTTGGCTCCGGCGGGTCCTCGGGCCCCTCCCGTGCTACCCCGGCGCCTACCGGAGTGGTCCCCCCTGGAAGTTCCGGGGGTTGGTGGTCCTCCTGGCGCCGCGGGACCTTCTTGTCCCCCTGCCTCACTTTCAGTCACCCGTCTGATTCCCTGCCTACAAGTGCCCCTTCTCCCTCTCCGGCCTTGGGGTCTGGATCCTTGCCTACCCGTCTCTCGGGTGGGGAAGGTGATGCCCCGAAGGAGGAGGAAGCGTCACCGTGGTCGGAGTCCTCCAGACCCGTTCATGACCACTGCTCGCCCTGCTTCCCCTTCTTCACCGGAGGGGAAGCGGCGCGCCGCTCCTAATCCGCTCGGGACTCCCCCCCTATACGGCTGGTGGGGGCGTCACCTCCCGGTGCCCCAACTAGTGTCCGGGTGTCGGTTGAGGTACACCGCCCCATGACACCCTCGATTACTGACTCGGTTCCCACGGTGGACCCGGTCGAGAGGGGCCTGGCCCTTATTCATGGAGTCTCTCTCCTTCGGCTCCTGCTGAGAGTGGTCGGGTCTCTCTCCTGGATCTACCTTTCCCACCTGTGGTGGATCTTTCCTCCCCCCCCGTCAGCACTTGTCTGGTGTGACGAGCACTCGAACATCTGGTTCTCGGGGGTTTCGGCTGGGCCCGTCTCGTCGTCTCCTCTCCCCCCTCAGGGGAGCCCCCCTCTGAACTCCCTGTTCCACTTTCCCACCTCGTTCTACTACGGGTGAGCAGCTGCGGAGTCTGTGGCCTCCTGTAATCGGGATCCTCGTCTCCGGGCTTGCCCCCTGTGGCCCCTACTCTCCCCGTCGGGGTGAGTCGGGGAAGCCGATTCCGTCCCTGGTTACGGACCGTTGAGTTTGCTGCTCAGCTTGGTCCGTGGCTATTTCTCTGTTTTCTCTGCTCTTATCTGCCTTCCCCTTACAGTTCCATTTTGCATTGGAACTGTAGGGGGCTTTTAGCTAACTGGGAGAACCTTGCCTCCCTGCTGGAGAGCGAGCGGCCTTCCTGCGTTTGTCTCCAGGAGACTATCCTGGCTGCGCGGGGGCTCCCTCGTCTCTCTGGCTATGTTGGTTTCCCTTGCACCCCGGATGAGCACACACGCCGGCGGGGTGCGGCGATTTATGTCACCATTCGTTACCCTCGCGAGGTGTGCCTCTTCGTACTTCCTTGCAGGCTGTGGCTGTGCGGCTCTTTTTAGATCGCCAGTACACTGCCTGCTCGATTTATATTCCTCCCCATGACCCTCCTTCTCGCGACGCGGTTCGCGAGTTGGTGTTGCAACTGCCTCTTTCTCCTCCTCGGGGACTTTAACAGTCGCGACCCGGCTTGGGGAGATGTCCGGTCGACTAATGTTGCTGGTATGTTGCTCTCCTTAATGGAGGAACTTTCCTTCGCGTGCCTCAATTCGGCGAACCTACCTATTTCCACGAACCCACGGGTTCATCTACCTGTATTGATCTCTCCTTGGTGTCCCTCGATGCCTTACTCGATTTTTCGTGGAGGGTGTTGGGGGACTCTTATGGCAGTGATCATTACCCAGTCTGTCTTGAGCCGGTCGGACCGCAGCCGGGTGTCTCGTCTCGACCGAGGTGGTGCCTGGCGCGGGCTGACTGGCCATCCTTCAGAGCTCGTTCCGTCATTGCCCGTTCGGTTTGGACTTTGGCTCTGTGGATGAGAGCTGGAGTTCTTCGAGCGGGTGGTGATGGGCGTCGCGGAGGACTGTATTCCTCGATCTTCCGGTACCCGCGGACGCGTAGCGTCCCGTGGTGGACTCCAGCATGTCACCAGGCGGTGTGTGAGAGGAAGAGGGCAACGCGCCGCTTCCACCGCACCCGGCGCAGACACTTGATTGAGATGCGGCGGGCGAAGGCTTTCGCCCGCCGGACTCTCAAGTTGGCCCGTCGGGCCTCTTGGCGTGCTTTTGTGTCTGGCATTTCCTCGTCTACCCCTTCTGCTGCTGTGTGGCGGAAGGTACGTAGTATCGAGGGGAGCCGGTCCCTGCTCGTCGCCCTGTCCTTCGGGACGGGGAGCTTCCTTTCGGATCCTACTGCTGTGGCCGATCGGCTGGCCGGGGCTTTTGCTGCGGTTTCCGTTCGCCTTCAGCTGCGGATCGTCCTTTGTCGGATGTTACGTTCCCCCACCTGGGAACGAGCCCTATAACCGTCTCTTTACGATGCGGGAACTTCGGGCTGCCTTGGCAACCCGTCGTTCTTCCGCCCCTGGCCCTGATGATTCCTTATGACTTTATGGAATCTGCACCCGATGGCCCTACACTTCTTGCTGGATCTTTTCAACCGGATGTGGGTTGAGGGGTCGTTCCCTTCCCGTTGGAGGGAGGCGATTGTGGTCCCGATACCTAAACCGGGGAAGGATCCGGCGGAGGTGGCGGGCTATCGGCCTATTGCCTGACGAGCTGCTTATGCAAGCTCCTTGAAAAATGGTGGCCGTCCGACTTTCTTTACACTGGAGTCGCTTGGGTTATACCCCCGACCCAGTATGGCTTTCGTCGTTTCGGGGTACTCTGGACCCCTTCTCCTCCTTGGTCATGATGTACAGGAGGCCTTTTCCCGCCGGAATCTTGTTCTGGCCGTCTTTTTCGATGTCCAAAAGGCCTATGACACGACCCGTCGGGGAGTTGTCATGGACCGTTTGAAGTCTCTTGGTTTGTGGGCTTTTTGCCCACGTTTATTCGTAACTTCCTCTGCCGTCGCACTTTCCGCGTCCGTAATGGGGCGGCCCTATCTGACCTGTATGTTCAGGAGGAGGGGGTGCCTCAGGGGTGTGTCTTGAGCGTCTCCTGTTTCAATCTGGTCATGTCTGCGCTACCGGGGGCCCTCCCGCCCTCGGTGCGTTGTTCCATCTACGCCGATGATCTGGCTGTCTATGCCGCGGGGACGAGTCCCCCCCTCGTGGAGAGGCAAGTCCAACTCGCGGTCAATCGGGTTGAACGTTGGGCGTCGTCGGTGGGCCTTACGCTGTCTTCCCCGAAGACTTCGTGTGTGGCCTTCCTTCCGTCGAGGAGACGGGGCTCCGTCGCCGTCCCGGCTCTTAATCTTACACTCGGGGGTCAGCCTCTGGCCCTCGTTCAGTCAGTATGTTTCATGGGTATGGTCTTCGATAGCTGTTTAAGCTGGGTTCCCCACCTTCGCAGGTTGCGCGAGACTGCAAGACGTACCCTGGATTTGCTGGGACATTTGTCTCATACTACGTGGGGCGCGGATAGGCGGACACTCCTCCGTTTGTACGTGTCCCTGGTACAATCAAAATTAGACTATGGGAGTGTGGTGTATGGCTCCGCCTCCCGTACGGCCCTTTGGATACTGGACCCGGTCCTCTCTAGAGGACTGCGCATGTCATCTGGCGCCTTCCACTCCTCTCCGGTTGATAGTCTGCAGGTTGAGTGCGACATCCCTCCCTTGGAGGATCGGAGGTCGTTCCTCATTGCCAAGCACTGTCTCCGGATTCTCCGTCTTCCCAACTCTCCTCTGTTCCAGGTGGTTGAGAGGGCGTTCTGCCGGGATAGAGGTTGGTATTTCACCGACACGGTGATCTCCCTCCTCGATGGTATGGGCGCTCCTCCTCCATCCGTCATACCGGTTTCTTTCGAGGGTGTTGCACCTTGGGAGAGCACCCCTGTTACATGCTGTAGGGCGTTGCGCCCCGTTCGCAGGGCCGATTCTGACTCTGCCTTGCTTCGGTCTCTGTTCCTTCAGCATACAGCGTGTCACTCTGCATGTGTTGCGGTCTTCACAGATGGCTCGAGGTCGGCGGGGGGTGTTGGGGCTGCGGCTGTTCCCCAGTCGTCTGCCCTTTCTCCCCAATGTACCCGCCTCCCTGATGAGGCTTCCGTTTTCACGGCGGAGCTCTATGCTATTCTCAGCACTCTGGAGGTGGTGCGGGAGCATCCGAATGGGTCGTTTTTTATCTATTCGGATTCCGCAGTGCCCTGGATGGCTTGGAGTGTTTCGACCCCCTTCACCCACTGCTCCGACGTATCCAGTTACTGTGCCATATCCTTGTCACTTCTGGTGGCAAGGAAATGAGGCTGCCGATCAAGCTGCCCGTTCCGCGTGCCGACTACAGGTTTCACCCGTGTTCCTCCCCTTTTCAGATTATATCCCTGGTTTTCGTAGGTTTTTGCTCTCCCGGTGGCAGAGTCGCTGGGATGGCGCTAAAAATAACAAACTCTGCAAGATTAAACTCAAATTGGGATGTTGGGCCTTTTACTTCCATCGATCGCGCTATAAGGAGGTGGCTCTGGCCCGCCTCCGTATTGGCTGCACCCACCTGACCCATGGCTAATTGATGGCCAGGGATCGGGTGCCCCGATGTCACAATTGTATTGTTCCACGTACAGTTGCCCACCTCCTGGTGGAGTGTCCGCTTTACTCTGCGCGCAGCGCAGAGTATTTTCCATTTTTGGTGAGCGTCGGGCATGTGATAGGCTTGGCGCTATTCTATCTGAAGGTCCCTACTTTTCGGTGACCGGGTTGTTCTCCTTTCTCTCTCGTTCCCGACTTCTTTACCGGCTGTAATTCCGCTATGATTTTTCTATATCTGTCTTCTCCCTCTCCCTTTTTATTTTTTCCGTCTATTATTCATTTCCGCTAGCTGTTTCAAAGTTTTCGTCTTATGTTCGCTCTGCTATCCACCTTTCTTTTGGTGGCCATGAGCGGTCATACTTTGAAGATAAAAAAAAAAATATATATATATATTAGGGTGTCACTAGGTAATAGGGGGAAAATTAAACGATGGATATTTTCCTATGACCCCCTAAAATTGTTCCATTTGGTGTAAAACATACGGAAGAGAAATGTGGTCCTGATTGGTCATCATTTAAAGGTCGCCCTCGTCACTGAAAACAAGACCCATTTGTTGACGTCAACAAGCTGTTCAGTGTTCACAGCTTGGGCCGAACCAGATAATAAAAAACAAGGCAATTTGGTGAAATAACGAAAGTAAGACACTTAAAAACGCAAAGAATACAAACAGTTTATTATATAATCAAAATAGAAGACATAATTTGGCGAATAATGGTACAAAATGGAGAAGCAACAAAAGCAAGACTTTGAGAAATAAAATACATATACAGTAGCAGAATAATTGGTGCTCATACGCTGATCAGTGATTAGTTCTTTCGCGTCCTCACTAATGCTGATTTGTTCGGAGCTGGGTGTTGCTTTCTGTGGTCAGTGACAACTTGAACGAGGAACTGGAGCTGTTCTTCTTTCACTGTCAACTTTCCGTTCAGCTCCTTCACCAGAGCCACGGCCCGTTCTGCTCTGTCGTTCACCACTGCAAGTTTGGAGACCACATCCCGAGCTTGCACGTATTCAGAGTTTGACGTCCATGAACTGGGATGGTGGAGCAGAAAGCAATCTGGCAACTGAAGTTTTGAGAAGAATCCTCGGGTGTTCTTTGTGATCAGTTGCTCCAGTCCTTTGCTGTCACTGAGGAACATAGTATCAAGAACCAAAGGTCGTTTTGGCGGCATGTGAGGGGCTTCTTGATCTAACGCTGCAACCATGCTGCACTTCACTTCCATCGATATCCTCTCATCAAAGAACGCCAGACCCACTGCCTCCTCCGAATGGTACCACAGGTGCGCAGACAGCTTCTTGGTGGTACCATCAGAGATCTTCTTGTGCGGGTATCGAAGGAGCGTCCTCATCAATTCCCAATCATTCAGCGGAGCTTCGATGGACAGATGAGCTGTTGCCCACGCTTTCATGTAAACTAGAACAGAAAAGAGGCAGATATCTCGAATTCCGCGTTCCTCAGTGTTCGTCAGTTTAAACTGTCTTCGGAAGAGCCAGATCTTGATGGCGTAGAGCCCTTAGCCATCCATCTCGCCCGGTGCATAGCACCAGGGGCGCGGAAGTTTAGTCCCTTGTTTGGAACTCCTCCAAGAAAGATGACGGAAAGATCGAGGAATTCCTGATAGTCATCACGAACTTGAAGTGCTTGTGATTTTGCAAACTCAATGAGCTCCGTTCTATGCTTAAAAATAGCTGCTTTGGTGAACTCATCTGTGTCCGCAGTTTGGAACTGTTGCTGGTCAATGCGGGTCCAATAATCATGGAAGCGCTTGAAAAGCAGAATTTCTGGACCGGTAGATACTGAATCTAGCGATGATGCGAATGCCGCCTGTAGCACCAACTCCAGTACATGGTGTCTGCACGCGCAGTGTAACAGGTCACGTCCAACTTTTTCTTCCAGAAGAACACAAGTTCCTCCACGGTGGCCTGTGTTTGTCGCGGTTGTGTCGAAACACATAGATTTGACATGATCGGTCACTCCCCATTCATTCAGGCAATCTATGATGGCATTTGTTTGTGCCAGCGCGGTTCCTGACAGAAGTTTTGGCACCCCGAGGAGCTGCTCTGTCCCGGAGCCAGATACAAGAATAGGTAAGCGGTCAACATATTCTCGTGACGTCAGATCTTGCATGAGTTTTCCGTCCCAGTGAACAGTCAACGGACTATTGCCTTGGAACTCGCTCTTCAGTTGCCGAGCCTTAAGGGTACGGAATTTTTCACGCTGACGATGAATGGATCCACGATTGATGTTGTAGTCGCTAGCATCATGCCCTAAGCTGGAAGCTGCCTCAAACAGCAGATATGTGGCCTTTCTTGACGAGAGTTGCGTGCGATCAAGCGCTGCCGCCAATTCCGATGTCATGATGTTCTTCGTTGCTCTTTGTTTAGACGCTAACGAACCACCACATGCTCCTTTTTCTTCGCTATCATCTGAGCTGGAGGATGAGGACTCCAAAACCGCTTCGTTGGATACTGCCTCCATTTCAGCTGCTGATCGCTTTCTTCGTTTCTCCTCTTCCTCCCGACGTCGAGTACAATCTTTGACTTGGCGCTGATGGGTCATGTCCAAACCTGCCATTGAACCTGGACGTCCTTTCTGGCGCTGCTGCTGAAGGAACTCCCAATCCTCTGGGTACTTGACCAATTTCTCACAATCAGCGTGGGCGATGTCAAAGAGACGATCGAGGCGTTCAATGAATTCTTTTTCTTTCGTCTTGTGTGAATCGCTCGTCCTTGAGGCGTGTTTTTGAGTCCTTTCCACTCCTCGAAGACTTTATCCAGTTTGCTGACGCAGTGTGTCTCGAGTCTGGTTGGAATGTGAGCTTTCTCCCAGAAGGACATCACTGCTCGAAGTGACTTCCTCAACGCGTCACGTATTGTCATTTTTTTTCATGGTGAAGGTAAAGGAAGTAACCGAATGCTTGCCTGTAGGAAGGAAGCTTGCATCCTTTCACCTCATCAACCGCTGCCCCTAATAGGTATATACACTTCCGGGTTTCCATCACCAGAAATCACGTAGCTGAAATGAGAAACGGTGAATCGTTAAGTATTGTTCACTTTATTTCTCAGATATTCAGACACACACAGACACACACACACACATATATAGATATCTAATGAACGATTATGGAGACGCCGCGCAAGCATTAAACTTTGGAAGGCGGGGGCGACCTTTTATAGTTATTCAAATAAAAAGATTTTTCAGTCACCATGTTTTCTTTACCAATGGAATAGATTCGCGGGGTGTCAGCATGAAAATTTCAAACTTTGCATTTAAGTGACACCCTAATATATATATATATATATATATATATATATTATAATACAGGGTGGTGCAAAAGTCTGGACCCATAGGCAATTTACTATATAAAAAATATCTTTCGATTTTGATAATAGTTTTTATAATTTAATTTTTGTTTATAATTTTACTAAATATTTTTCAGATTGTTACCCTATGGCAGACAAGTTAACAATAGCAGAAAGAATAGAGCTTGTGCTTTTGTACGCAAAAGAAGGAGCCACCTCACGTTCAGTCGCAAATTTCCTTATGCCTCGATTATACGAAATACCATTACACTTATTGTAAATTCTGAACTAGAACGTTAAATTTAATATAATTTCGTCACTGGTGTATGGTTAATTAAATTTCATTTCATAATAAACTTCCTGCAGGCCACACTTTTTTCCCATATAAACCGCCTATGGGTCCAGACTTTTGCACCACCCTGTGTGTATATATATATATGTATATATGCAGTATATATATATATATATATATATATGTTTATGGAAGTATATGCGAATGAGCCGGTTAGGCTAAGTTTTTATTATGTACCCATGGGTTCGTGACCCGGTGACGGTGGCGATGCGCAGCATGCCCAGCTAGTCATCCTTCCATTGAGATGTAAGTATAGGATAAATGTACTTCCGCCTCTGTAAATTAAAGTAATTGTACTCTATTAAGTATTTAGAGATCGAAATTTCAAATTATTTTGTTTATCAAATAATTAATAATTACGTAATAATTTGAAAAACAAAAAAATTATAGAAAGTTCTATAGGTTGACTTTTAGAAGTACTAATTGCAGCTCTTTTAAGCAACTTTTACTATACAATGAGTTTATCAAAGTATATGCGAATGATCCCAGGTAGGCTAAATTTTTATTATCTACCCATGGGTTTGAGACCCGGTGACGGCGGGCGACGTGTAGTATCCCCAAACAGTCACTCCTCACGCAATAAAGAAAGGGGTTGGTAGAAAATTAAAATAAATTAGATCCATAATTTAACCATATTTGGACTCGTACCAAGAATGAGTTACTGCAAACTTTAAAGGGAGGAATTTCCATAGTTCCCGGGCCCGAGACCCGGTGCTGGCAGGCGATGTGTAGTATGCCCAACTCGGATAAAAGTATTTGACTCTGTAAATTTAAGTAATTGTAAGCTGTATTTAGAATAACTGTTCCGCAATGTCTCATTTAAAAGTTATTCGTCGTTTTTCTCTTAAAGGGATCTCAAATTTCAACTTTTACATATTAATTATACCATAAATCAGCGTCCTGCAGACTTTCTTCAGAAAATTGTATGAACAGGCCAAAAATAATGTACAAATTTCTGCCTACATCCGTGTCCTTTTCTCCTTAAAGGACGCGGGCGGAGCTGGATCGTGTTATAGAAACATTTCGTGATAGTTTTGAGGAAACTCAAATCGTGGACCAGGATTTGGACACGGGAGTTGAAGTTTTATTGGACACTCAGTCCTACGACTGCCTCGCCGTCGGAGAAGCAATGTGAGTTTTATTCTTTTTCGTGTGTGTGTGTGTGTGTTGTGTGTGTGTGTGTGTGTGTGTGTGTCGGGGAAGAAAAAGCCATGTATTTTCAGCAATTTATTAAATGATAGAACCATGAGGAATATTTTATAAAATAGTACATAATAGCATTTACTGAATACAATTTTACGTAATATGTCCTTCAAAATTTCTCACACATATTGGAGTGACATTGGCATCAATTTTTTTTTATATATTATATATTTATAACCAACTTAAAACAGTTACAGAATTAGCACCCATTACATTTTAAATAAGCTACAGAGCATAAGACTTGTCCTTAAACGCAGAGGAATGTTTTATAAAATAGTACATAATAGCATTTACTGTATACAACACTAAGTTACAATTTATATATATATATATATATATATATATATTCACGCGTAAAACATCACACGATACATCTAGTCCGCACAAACGGAAAACGTTTTTTATCTGTCTGCATACCATTTGATCATTCCGCTCAGTGTCACGCAAATCAAATAATTTAAAAGAAATTGCTACTTTGCTATAGTAGCCCTGGAATCGGTAAGGACTCCAGACAATTTGGGGGATGTACATTTGCTCGAGAAATTTTAAAAAAATAGGGTCATTCCAGGGATGAGCCTCTAGTGCGTTAAAATAGTACATTCGATCCCTATTTTTAAAGTAGACGGCTATCCAATGAATCCCTTCCCCACCACTAACATCTGTATTAAGAATAAGGGCGCCGTAGTTTCTCGTAGCAGGGATTTCCAACGTTTCGTTCTTCCCAAACACACCGATAAATTTGGAGCGTGGGATGTGGTAACTATTCATTACTCTCTGGAGTGTATTCGTGTCCATTTTAAAATATATCGATTTCTATTAGAGCCTGTGATTCGAGGTATACTAGCATACTAATAGGGGCGTCTGTCGGCTTGGCGAATTCCAATCTGACTGAGATGTTTCCACTCTGCTGTGAACTTAAGTGTGTGTTTACACTAGCAGATAAGTCCAGGGTGATGTCAAACGAGTAAAGGTTGAATTGCTCGATGTATTCCTTCTGCGTTACGCCAGTTCCTAATTCATCGCAAGCACCAGAAATATGTGCAAGATTAATATAAGCTCTCGAGCAAAGCTGGAACACGGCTTCTGATGAATAATCCGTTTCTAATGTCCCCCATAAGGCTACTCCATTAAAGAATAAGGTTATATTTTTTAGCCCGAAATTTTCGAAATTAAGGGTGTTCTGTTTATATTTCCCATTCACAGAAACGTGATCCTCCATTCCAATTAATAATCTTCTAGGTAGAGCTCTCAGGGCGATGTTTTCTCTCTACTTCGATGCCAGCTCTGCTGGCACCGTGTATAGTTTGATCTGTACTCTGTTAATTGGGTATTTTACTGTCGCATGTATTAAATTTTTTTCAATTTCTAATTGTTTACCCGAACTTAACCCTCTAACTCCCAGAAAATTTTCAAACAATTTTTACCACGGGGGTACATTTGGACCCCTAAGTCGGAAATGTAATAAAGGATGCAAGAAACATTAATTATACATTATTTATTATATTAACATATAATACATTATAACCGAAAAAAAGCCGTTGCATGCAGTTTGCAAGTTCAAAAAAAAAAAGTTTAAATGGGCCCTATTACAGATGCAAAAAAAATTAAAAATACAAGAGTCCTTTGTAATATAGAACTAACAATTTTGGTGAAATATAACATATATGTATATATATATATATATATAATATATAATATATATAATATATAATCATTCATTGTACAGTACATCAACCTATATGCAATTATGACATACTTTTGAGATGTGATTAGCACAAGCGAACTTCTGACACTTTACGCACTTGTCCCGAGATTTTTTATCACTAGTTCGTGGACAAAACGTGCATCGTCCCAGTTTCCTTGAGTCTACTGAAGTACTAGGATTTGGTGTATCATATTCATTTCCTGTATTGGAAGGAGGATGTTGTGGTGCTACTTGAGTTTCATTAATTATTAGCTGATTGCCTAGTTCAACTAGAAAAAGTCGCCTTTTGTGACTTTTTCCATTTTTGTAATTTTTATTTACATGCATCCAAATGATGAAGCTATTTAGAGCGCTGATATCAAGCATGTTATAAAGTACCACCGTGGGCCATCTGCATTTTCGCTTGGTTGAATACTTCCGGACCATTTGATCAGCTGTGTCAAGGCCACCTTTGGTCCGATTGTAATCTAAAATCATAATGGGCTTTTTGTCATTACGTGTTGTATCAATCTTGGGCTGGTCGTGAGTGGTGCTAAGCAATGTTACAACTTTTCCCTTTTTTGGTGTGTATGAGACTAAAGTTCCATCTGTGTGGAAAGCAAACATAGATGAATATGTTTGGCGTCGTTTGGTTGTGAGAAGTTGAGTTGGAATTTCTTTCCTATTCTTTCTTATGGTTCCTAATAATGTTAAGTCCATTTGCTTAAATTTTTTCCCTAAATCTAATGAAGTGAAAAAGTTATCACATGTTACATTTCGACCACTTTTTTCCATTCCTTTCACCATGTCCATCACTACTCTTGTTCCTTGATTCTGTTCCATTTCTTGGCCTACCTCTCTGCCAGTATATAATTGAATGTTAGAAATGTAAGATGTTGGGCTGTCACAGCAAACCCAAAATTTCAAACCATATTTTCCCGGTTTACTGGGAATATATTGTCTGATAGGACATCTAACCCGAAATGTAACCAGTTGCTCATCAATTGTAAGATTGTCACTAGGAATATAACACATTTGTAAATTATCTACCCATTCTTGAAATACCTGTCTAATAGGACACATTTTATCAGTGGAACTTTGCTGATGTCGTCTCAACGCATCAAATCGTAAAACCCTTGACAACATTTGAAACCTGTTTCTCGACATGGTTTTGGAGAATACTGGTCGGCCATTATTTGTACTCCATAGCTCACAGATTGGCTCATTATTTGATTTGTAAACACCAGTATGTATTAGAAGACCTAAAAAACGTTCAAATTCATTCATAGTAAGTGCAACCCACCTTTCTTTGTACACTCGCTCACCTTCCTGATTCGTATATTTCACAATAGTAATTGCAACACTATTTTTGAAGATAAGCTCAAAAGCTGAAACAACCGTATCAATATTTCTTACTGCATACCTTGTTGGACCAGGTTTTGATCGTATAATATTTGCCAAAGTTCTTCTTCCTGTTGATTGCCGCAGAGGTTGGCCAGGCCAAAGCATCTTTCCATCTTTTGAAGTCAAACATTGTACTTGTCGACAGTGCTGATTTTGATTAGATTCTGTTTCAGATTCTGACGATGAACCAATAACAGATGCACCTGAAAATTCAGAAACAATATGTAACTATTATGGAATAAAAATTAAACCTAGGAACCAAAAAAAATAATATGGAAATGACAATCTGTATAATAGTGATCTGAAAATCCAGAAACATTACAAAATACTTTGGAGTAAAAAAGATATGAATCAGGAAAAAAATTGTGACAATGATAAGCTAATTGAGAGATCCAAAAGCACTACAATTATGGAGCAGCAAAGTCACACACACACACACATTATTATTATTTTATTATCATCACTATTATTATTATTATTATTATTTTATTATTATTATTATTATTATCATCACTATTATTATTATTATTATTATTATTATTATTATTATCACTATTATTATTATTATTATTATTATTATTATTATCGTGGGCATTATCATACCTGACAAATGGTCATCACTTTCGTCCTCTGATGGCTCTAATAAATCATCTGGGGAATCACTGTCTTCTTCACCTGTATTATCTTCCATAAGTAATTGCCTGAGTATATTTTCGTCCATGGCTTTGTAACAATTGGAGAGAAAGGAGCATTCGATTGCCACCAATTTTACACGATTAGTGCGGAAATATCGAACTCCGTTTACTTACACTACCTGATTTTGGGATTGCGCAACGTTATGACGAAATTTCAGTCCAATATTGCATCATCTTTCAAAAGTAATATATATACAGCGTGTCCCAAAGAAATGTATACCCACTTTGTTCGATAATACCAGCTATGAGGATAATAAATATATTCTGTTTATATGTTTTTTAATAAAGAATTTTCTCCTGAATCTAAATATGTAATTATTTTTATTAAAAATTGAAGAACAAAAAAGTTACAGATGTTTAAATTAGAATTATTATTTTCGAGACTTCATGTGCGATATTTTCTAATATTTTTTTTTATGGCCTGGCCTGCCTTTTAACCGACTGTTTTGAGATACTTATGTTTAGTGCCTAGCTTAGCCTAGCCATTTCGTTGAGTTGTAATTAGGCAAGACTACAGTTTTACTCTAACCTTATCTAACATCTTATAACTCTGCGACGTTTGTTCTTTTCTACTGTAAGTGAGAATTGCCCTTAAAAATGGCCAACTTAAGACTAACATTCGACCAACGTAAGTTTGTATTAAAGTGGTACTTGAAATCAGAAAACATAAAAGAAGTCCAAAGAGAGTGGAGACGGGAATTTGAAACGGAACCACCAACGCGGATTACAATTGCACGTATACGAGATAAGTTTGAAACCGACGGCACTGTGCAAAACTTACAAAAACAACGTTCTGGAAGACGTCGAACATCTTAGATAAAGTGTCATTTAACCATGGAATTTGTAAATTTTTTGAATTAAGTAATAATTACAACATTTATGCTTCAATATCAACACTAAACATAAGTATCTCAAAACAGTCGGTTAAAATATTAGAAAATATCGCACATGAAGTCTCGAAAATAATAATTATAATTTAAACATCTGTAACTTTTTTGTTTTTCAATTTTTAATAAAAATAATTACATATTTAGATTCAGGAGAAACTTCTTTATTAAAAAACATATAAAAAGTAATATATTTATTATCCTCATAGCTGGTATTATCGAACAAAGTGGGTATACATTTCTTTGGGACACGCTGTGTATATATATATATATATATATATATATACATATACACTGTGTGTGTATATATATATATATATATATATATAATTAGGTAGGGGTACATATGGACCCCCATGGTAATAACTGTTATATACTAATGTTTTTGTAATAAAAAACAAATGCATTTTATTAATACATACTATGTCAAAACAACTCAATAAAACATACAAAGTCATGCAACCACAGGCTTTTCAGTAAATTATTTAAAAATCTGCAGCTTCATAAAGACATACTGGGGTCCATATGGCCCCCGTTGGGAGTTTGAGGGTTAATTTCACTTGGCGTACGCGAAGGTATGTTTCCATAATATGAATCATCACGGGCTTTGCACTCTCTTCTTGGTCAGCTCCCAGGTTCAAACAGATCTCTCAGGATTCGTGCGAGTGAGCTTTATTTTCATATCGACCCATTCACAAGCAACTTCTCCTGGAATGTGAAGTCAGTATGCAAGCGTCTAAAACCTTCATATATTTTCGTTTTAGAATTTTTAAATTTGTCCTTTGTACTGCTTTCGTCTTTAGCCTGATAATAACCCTCAGCAGTTAAAAGTATCCTTCGCTTCTTGTGAAAAGTTGAGGACATTCTCCAGATAGCCACGTAGGTGATAGTAACCCGCTCCTGCAGAGATGTTGACCTGATTTAAATACATGTCACACTGACTGAAAATGGAGTGTAGAAAGTTTGTTTCTGGAAATACAGCGTGTTTGTTTTCGCAATTGTTAAGTCTGAATGCGTTATACGCAGTTTAGCGTACATGTGCACACAGCTTGGATCAAAAAAGTAAGGGCTTGAGCTGGGGATCACGAATTCTATAGGGGCACTCGGGGAAATAATTGTGCTTAGCGAGTTAATTGTAATAAAGTCACTGTGCTCAATAGAAACTTGAGTTAGGGGCATGTCAAAGAGGGACAGGTCCGATTTACAACATTGTGAACTACACGGATAGATGAAACGAGCCATGACGAGGCAGAGATAGTGCCACCTCTCTCGACAAGTAGTAAACAGCCTATGATTCATGAGAGCAATGTCCTTAGCTTATATCAGTTAAAAAAAATGATCAACCATTGGTTTCAATCGCTTACAATACTTCTTATTTTTTGATGTCCTTTAATATTTAATACCACGTGTTGGTAACCCCTTTTTTTTCTTCTTCCGGACAGATCACTTCTTTCCACCACCGCGCATTTTTCTCTTTGCATCTTTGATGATTTCGTCCCGAGTACGCTTTAAGTGCTTTTTTCGAGTTTCTTTAGGTCTAGTCCCCGGCATCATGTCTTCTACCATGTTAAGACCTGATTGTAACGCTTTCCTCCCGAGATATCTGGCACCCCTCTTCAAGAAGGGGACAGCCGTGCGTAGTATGGTTGAAAAAATGGATCCAAGCACAGTTCCACGCTGGTATCTCACCCCTCGATAGACTGTGAAAGGCCTTCGGGTCATTATATCACAGTGCGACGAAAGTGGAGCTTCACTGTTAACTCCCATTACCGAATGGGAAACTTTTCCCCTCAATCGTTCTTATATATATTGAGATATTGGTTAATAGATTAGCGGCGACATTGACATGATGAGGTTTGTCATATGTAATGCTCAAACTCTGTCCGGGGGATTGTTGCGTAAGAGGTTGAGGGTTGGGGATCTATTACTGGTGCAACAGGCGCGTATTTCGGTCGCTTTATACCTGACGTGGGGTTCTCTTCATCATACCTCCGCTTTGGACGTGCACCGGTATCGCTGGTGAGGGTTCGTTGGCAGGGGAGGAGATCACACCTACACTGTCGTCGAGGTCATCCGTAATGTCAATGATGGGGTGCTGTACCTCATCGTCATTCACGGTTCTGTGGGAGAAGAAAACAAAATATAAGGAACAGCACTCAAAATTTGTAATATTTTGTAAATGATCCACTTAGGAGTGTAACGTGTTAGAAATGGACTCTGTAGAAAAATTCAGATTCACGAGCCCATCCACATGTATTATATCTGGACCTACAGGATGTGGTAAAACTGTGTTTATGCTTAAAATCATTAAAGAAAAGGGAGAGATGTTCTCGAAATTTGTGCATAAAGTTATATGGTGCTATTCGACGTATCAATCAGTGTTCAACGAGTACCAAGATGATATTTTGTTCCACAAAGGCGTATATGACGTTAATTCGTTAAAGGGAAATGAACATACAGTCATTGTAATTGACGATCTCATGTTGGAGATGGATAAAACGTTTGCCGAGACATTTACAGTATTCTCCCACCATCTTAACATAAGCGTGTTCTTCATCAATCAGAATCTATTTTTCAAAAATAGATACATGCGCGATGTGTCGTTAAATACGCAATATCTAGTCTTATTCGCACAACGTAGAGATGTATCACAAATTGGGGTATTAGCCAATCAAATGTTCCCGAATCAGCGTAAGGAGTTTTTGGAAGTTTATAAAGAAGCTACAAGCACGCGTTACGGATATTTGCTTTGCGACCTTCATCCGCGAAACACGTTTAGAGTGCTTCTACGAACGAATATATTTCCAAACGAGCCTGAAACGTTGTATATTCCAGAATGACAAAGAGACTAAAGGAATACCGTGAATTAATAAAAATCTATCATCGACTGCCCCGGGCAATGCAGCAGATGTTTATTAAAAATATCGACGCCGACTTTTTAAAATGCATCTGTGAAATCTGTCTTAACGTTATAAATTGCAATGTATCAATGAAAACCCCTCAGAAGGCTCGCCTACGCCGTTACAAGAACATAATACGTGCACTCGTTCGTAAAAGTCAAACTGTAGCGAAGAAAAAACGAATTATTGTACAAACAGGAGGGTCATTTCTCCCCATCTTATTTTCAGTTTTGGGTCCTTTACTGACTAGATTAATATAATGAAGAAAGTGGTAGTGATTCCCCACGAGGTGTACGCTTCACTGCAAAGGAATCTAGACACGGATCTAGATCCCCGTAAAAGCAGACTTAAAAGAATGGAAAGCGAATTGCTAGCCCTATTAAACAGTGAAAAAACACCTGATGAGAAAAGAATCTTATACCAAGAAGCTCTGCAGAAATTTCTTCACGAGTACGAAAATTATAAGAACCCTACAGAGATTCCTGTGGTTATTAGGCACAGCACGGGGGACGATGGACATGGCGACATAGGATCTGTGCCCGACGATACAGCTGACCAACCAAAAATTAAGGGATTAGCAACACAACATATTGAGCATGTATTAAAAAGCACCCTCCCACATACATTGAGGAGTAAAGGCTTAAGTCTTTATAATCTATTGAATGAGGATCCAGCCATACAATGGACCGATACAGGCGAGATCATTGTGGAAGGATCAAAGGTACAGGGATCGAATATCGTAGACATTGTCCATGATCTGGTGAGAAAGTGGGATAGGCCATCACCATCACGATGGAAGCATATTAAAGCAAGACTACAACAAATAAATGTCCCTAAAACGTTGATAGGAAATCTGAACAGGTTAAAAGACTTGGAACATGCAACGCATGTGACACAATTGAAGACGCCGTCACCCCCGGCGGTAACACCTTTGAAGAGGAGAAAGAAGAGGTTAAACAACGGTCAACCCTACCCACGTGCCTCTAAAATACGCAAATGGCTAACGTATTAACTAAACGCTATTATGACATTTCTAACCCATCCTCTTACGGCGGCGTAGATAGACTGTACAGAAGTGTTTACGGAGTAGGGAAAAAAGATGTTGAAAGATTTTTGAGGGAGCAGGACGCTTATACGCTTCATAAGCCTGTGAGAAAAAGGTATAAACAGCCAAGACAACGGCTTCCTCGATTGATTCTATTTGGCAAGCAGATTTAACAGACATGCAAAGATATTCTGTGTATAACGATGGTTACCGCTACATTCTATTCATAATAGACGTATTCTCTAGATATCTGTGGCTAGTTCCTCTGAAAAATAAATCACCTGAAACAGTTGCTAAAGCCACCAAAACGCTAATGTTAAAAGAAAACAGGGTTCCTGGCTATTTTTGTACGGATATGGGGAAGGAATTTATAGGCCGTGCTTTTCAGAACATGTTGACAGAGTTTAATATCAGCTATTACACAACCAATTCTATACATAAGGCTTCTTTAGCTGAAAGAGTTCAGCGCACCATAAAGGAACGCATGCACCGTTATTTTACACATAAAAACACATACAGATTTCTAGACATTCTGGAATCATTGGCATCATCCTACAACCGCTCACACCATCGCACGATTGGGACAACACCTAACGAAGTTTTAGAAAGAGGTACGCTCCCGAGAAGAGATGGATCACCAACACCACCACCACCACACTCGGCGCGCTTCAAAATCAATGATTATGTAAGGCTGTCGCGTTCGGGGAATAAATTCGCAAAGGGTTTTGAGCAAGGATGGACACGCGAGATTTTTAAAGTTAGGGCTATGAGACCTAAAGGTGAGATAATGATGTATTACATTGAAGATTTGAATGGGGAAGAAATCTCAGGAGGCTTCTACCGCGAGGAATTGCAGAAAGTTGCGTTTAATTTAGGAAAAAATGTGTTTAAAATTGAGAAAATTTTAGGAAGCAAAGGTTCAGGAAAGAGAAAAATGTAGCTGGTGAAATGGCTAGGATACCCAGAAAGCTTCAACACCTATATAAAAGCTGATGCAATAATGAACCTTAAATAGTATGCAACATGGCTCCTAACCATTTCTACGTCACACTCCCGTCCTCCTCGTCCCTGTCTGTACACCCTAACAACACACTAGCCAACTTTGTAACAGAACTCCACGGGCACATTGAATTGGGTCGTGATTCGTATGAGGTGGGGATATGCGAAATTCAGCTGGACACCATCTTTTTAAATATTGAACATAAAGACACCGTTTTTACTATTCTTAGAGACATTGACGAGTGTGAAGAAGCTGGGGTAGCTATGGATGAAACTATACGTATCGCTCGGACTAAGGTTGCACGGTATTACAGTACAGAAGTAAGACTAGGACCGGGTCAATATGGTTCGGTCGAGGATGTTGTGAGAGGCTTGAACGTAAGTTTAAGAAACTCAAACCTTACGAATGATTTAGTATACAAAATCGTAAACAAAGGAAACCCTGCACGTACATTAATCCTAAAATCAAAGACTAACAGACGTATTAAAGACCATAGAATGTTCAAAATTCTAACCAATGGCCGATATAGCGCAGCCCTCCAAAGAGACACATTTCACGAGACACAGCATTACTTGTCCAGATTAATGTATCAATTGAAGATGGAGAAATTGGCTGAAAGGTCCCCAGACATGTGCTATATTTACAGTAATATAGTGGAGCACCAGTTTGTTGGGGATACCCAGGCACGCCCGCTGCACATTGCTCACATCCCCAACCATAGAGGAAGGAGTTTGAGTATTACATATGACAGACCCCATTATGTGAATGTCGCAACTAATTTAATAACCAATATCTCAATATATATATAAGAACGATTGAGGGTGAAAACTTCCCATTCGGTAACGGGAGCTTAACAGTGAAGCTACACTTTCGACGCACTGAGTTATAATGGATAGAAAGCCTTTCACCGTCTATCGAGGGGTGAGATACCAACGCGGTAGTGGACTTGGATCCATTTTTTCATCCATACTACGTACGGCTGTTCCTTTGCTGAAGAGGGGTGCCAGATACCTTGGAAAAAAAGCGCTACAATCAGGTCTTAACACTGCAGAAGACATATTGGCCGGGGCTAAACCTAAAGAAGCTCTAAAAAAAACATTTAAAGCGTACACGGGACGAAATCATCAAAGATGCAAAGAGAAAAATGCGTGGTGTCGGGAAGAAGAGGGCTGCCCGGAAGAAGGGGTCACGTGGTATTAAACGTAAAAGGATATCAAAAAAGAAGTGCTGTAAGCGAATAAAACCTATGGTTGACCACTTTTTTGACTGATATAAGCTAAGGACATTGATCTCATGAATCATAGTTTGTTTACTACTTGTCGAGAGAGGAGGCACTATTTCTAACTTGCCATGGCACGCTTCATCCACCCATGTAGTTCACAATGCTGTAAATCGGAGCTGTCCCTTTTTGAGCTGCCTCCAACTCAAGTTTCTATTGATCACAGTGATTTTATTACAATTAACCCTTTAAACACAATTAGTTCCCCGAGTGCACCTATAGAATTCGTGATACCCAGCTCAGGCCCTTACTTTTTTGATCCAAGCTGTGTGCACATGTACGCTAAGCTACGTATAGCCCATTCTGATGGAATGGTCTGCGATGACAAATATGCTGTATACCCTGAAACAAACTTTCTGCACTCCATATTCAACCAGTGTGACGTATATTTAAATCAGACCAACATATCGGCAGGCACGGGGTACTATCATCTACGAGCCTATCTGGAAAATGTCCTCAACTTTTCCAAAGAAGCGAAGGCTACCTTTTTAAGTGCCGAGGGATATTATCAAACTAAAGATGAAAGTAGTATAAAGGACAAATTTAAAAATTCTAAAAAGAAAATATACGAGTGTTTTGGACGGCTGCACACAGATTTCACTTTCCAGGAGAAGTTGCTTGTCAACGGGGTGGATATGAAAATAAAGCTCACCCGCACGAGTCCTGAGATCTGCTTAAATCTGGATGCTGATCAAGAAGAGGGTGCAAACCCCGTTGTGGTTCACATTATGGACACATACCTCCGCGTACGGCGAGTGAAATTAAGTTCACCAAAACAACTAGAAATTGAGAAAAATTTACTGAACGCTACAGTGAAATATCCTATTAACAGAGTAGAAATCAAACTATATACGGTTCCTGCAGGGTTGGCATCGAAGCAGATAGAAAACATTGCCCTGGGAAATCTTCCTAAAAGGATATTAATCGGAATGCAGGACCATGCTTCGGTGAATGGAAAATATAAAAAGAGTGCCTTTAAATTCGAGAATTTCGGACTTAAAAATATAACTCTATACGTTAATGGCACTGCTTTGGGTGGAACAATGGGTACGGACTATTCATCAGACGCTGTGTTACCTCTTTGTGCCAGAGCCTATAGTAATCTGACCCATATTGCAGGTGATTGTGATGAGCTTGGTAATGGGGTAACGCAGGAAGAATTCATTGATCAATTTAACCTTTATCCGTTTGACATTACACCTGACTTATCTGCTAGCGTAAATACCCATTTAAGCCCACAGCAGAGCGGAAACATCTCAGTGAGGCTGGAATTCGCCAAGCCTATAGACGCGCCTATTAGTGTACTAGTATATCTCGAATCGCAAGCCCTAATAGAAGTAGATAGATTTAGGAGCGTTATCACCGACTTTTAAAATAGATGCTAATACACTTCAGAAAGTAATGAATAGTGAACGAGTCACACGTTCCAAATTTATCGGCGTGTTTGCGAAGAATGAAACATTGAGTTTGCCTAGTACGCGAGAATGCGGTAGTCTTATTGTGAACACAGATGTCATCGGTAATGAAGGGATTCATTGGATCGCTGTCTATTTTAAAAATAGACAGCGCCTGTACTATTTTGATTCACTCGGTACTCAACACTGGAGTGACCCTATTATTGTAAAATTTCTCGCTCAGTTACATATTCCCGAAGTTGTATGGAACCCGTTTCGTATACAAGGATATTTTAGTAATGCTTGCGGAATGTACTGCGTCTCATTTCTCATGCATATATCATGTGATAAAGAATTTATAAATTTTTTAAATTTATTTGACCCGTGTCACACTCGCCGAAACGATGAAATGGTATGCAGACAGATAAAAATCCATTTTCCAATTGTACGTACTCGTTGAATAGTATAATGTTTTTGTTCGTGTGTGTATATTTGTAACGGTATATTCTGTAGTTTAAGATGGTTATTGTACTGATTTCTTTCATTTAATAAATTTATGAAAATATATTGTCTTCTTACCCCAAAAAGATCGAAAAACACTTACATTATTTCGGTGTGACATTCATTATGCTGACTGATCAGTATATCCTCCGTATTCATGACACGAGATTCTTCAAAAGATTGTATAACACGTGTCAAATCCTCATCGGACCTTTAAGGAATAATGTTCATTCTTTTTTAATAAAAACATATACAGAGTATACAGACAGACCCCATTATGTGAAGATATCTTTGGTTCGAAACTCATTGAAGAGGTAAATCCAAATAACATTTAAAACGATTGCCATAAAAAATTTCGATTTTAGCATAATGGTGAGTATCTAGATGAAGTATTTGACGAGATACTACAACCCTCTATATATATAAAATCATGTTTCTTGTGAATAAATTATAGACACTTACATTTCTATGGTAGTCCCTTGCGTCCGATTGTAGGGAGCGTCACTGCAAATATCTTCAACGGTTTGCGTTGGAAATAATTCATCACGGTCAATCGCGTTAAAAAGATTAATTGCAGTTAATGCTGCAGTGTCACCTTCTTCATACAAATCCGGAAAAGCGTACAGTTCGTGGTCCATGGTGGAGGGAATGCACTGGCAGAGGGAATGATTATTCACTGACGCGAAAATAGCTACTGTTACTCCAAACTGAAAAATATTTCCTTTTATATGCACAATCGCCAAGCTCCGCCCCAAAAGATTAAGGCCAGATGTTCGTAGTGATTGGTTGCCAGTGTAGCTGGGTGTAGCTATGATAAGTTTGTGTACCAATCGTAACACCGCTATAACGGGTCAGGACGAGTAATGGCATCTTTACATTTTCTCCAATAGATTTAATGCTCGTATTACCCCTTGCTGTCTTTACCATGTCAATATTTTTCCCCCACTTTTCCCGGATCATTAGTCACTAATGTAATCGAGAGGATTTTATAATAAAGAAATTATAAATATAT
>JAJOZX010005698.1:112500-277500 GCA_023014485.1 Bathynomus jamesi | reverse complement strand
AACGCCTACTCGGCTGAAGTCTTAATATGCACTTGGCTCCTGCCAGGTGAACACCTCAACTCCTTTCTCTCCTTTCTCTCCTTTCTCTTGGGGGATAACGCCGCCTCCAAATTTCATGACCCCTTGTTGCACCTGCAGCATCCCCCACCCCTCTTTGCAGGGAATTTTTTTGCAACACCCCACCCCTTTGCAACATGTTGCATAACACCCCCACCCCCTTTGCAACACCCCATCCCTTTGCAACATTGCGTAATAAATTGCAACATTCCTGCACTCTAACCTTTTGCGGCTATACTACTGATGCCATCCATGGTGTGCTGCGTGAGTTTAGTGAGTAATGTCGTGGTTGAGTGGTGAGGTCTGAATCCATGTTGAGTAGGCGATAGCGGTATGTGTGGGTTGGAGATTTGTAAGATTAGTCTTTCTGTTACTTTGGAAGCTGGTTCTGTTGGATTTTTGTTTGGTTTGAGTAGTGTAATAATTTTTCCTTGTTTCCATATGTTAGGAATAATACAGTGTTGGTATGAATATGTGCTGATATTTGTGAGAGCTAGTATTCCTTGTGGGCCAAGTGTTTAAGGTGTATGTAAGATATGTTGTCTGGTCCAGCAGCCTTCGAATTCTTAATGTTTTTGATGATCTTGGTGGGCTGGTCAGTATTGAAGTGTGTAATGGTCGTGTCGAGTCTGTAGGTTTTCTTGTGTCTGGCTGTTTGTCTGTCTGCGTGTTTCTGGTTGTTATCTCTGTTTAAGTGACTTATATTTGCGTAGTGATTAACTAGAATGTTAGCTTGTGTCTATGTTGGGATATTATTTTGGCTGCGACAGATATCCGCGTCTGAGGTGTGAATGCCGCTGTTAGAGTGGGTAATACAGTTTATAGTCTTGTATAGCCTGGATGTATCTGTGGAGTGGTTTAGTGTTGTTATGAATTCCTCAATGTTTCTGTTTGTTTTTCTTTGAGTTTGTTGTTTATTTCTGTGTTGAGCTGTTGTATCTACTGTTTTATGGCTTCTGTGTGTGGTGTTTGTGTGTTATGTTTGAGGTTGTTACGTTGCCTTATGAGGTGGGCTATTTCTCTAGTGTAATTTGGGTTGTATTTCCTAATGTTGCCCTCGGGTATATATTTGTTTGCATTATTGATAATCTGATTAAATGTCTTGAGTGTTGTATTGATGTTTATGATGGGTGTGCTGTTTAATGTGGTGAATTGTTCCTCAGTCTGTAATTTGAACTGTTCCCAATCAGCTTTCTTGTAATTTCTGTAAGTGTGCCTAAGGTTGTTGGGCAGAGTGTAGAATGTGTTGTAATGATGATGGGCAGGTGGTCTGATGACAGCTGTTTTTCTGTTCTCCAGTGTGTATGTGTTGCTAGTGAGGGGGAACAGAACGTTATGTCTGGGAAGGAGTTTGAGTATCCTGCTTGATGTGGTATGTGTGTATGTTCTTCTGTATTGTTAAGAATGAAGAGGCTGTTTAGTTGTGTGGCTATGTTGGCACCCATGGTGATACTTTGGTTGTGCAGGTACCAACTGTGTCTTTAGCGTTGAAGTCTCCTCCTCAGATGACATTAGTGAGAGAGGCCAGATTGTGTAATTGTGGATTGTAATTGGCTGGAACCTGAGGTGAACTATCTGGTGGGATGTAAATGTAGATTAGTGTGGTGTTGTGTTTTGCGCGTGTTTTAATGTTAACTGCCTATATTTCTCTCGTGTTATCTGCTTGGATTGTGTTTGTAATGTTTTTGTTAGCATCAGGGTAGCTAATGCTTTTACATATGTAAGTGATGAGTCCACCCCCGTTACCCCTAGTACGATCTTGACGGATCGCCGTGAGGTCAGGGACGGTGTGTGTTTTGTGTGTGCGTTTTAACTTTGTTTCTTGTATAAGTGCTATATGAATGTTTTGTTTGTGTACGAATTCCCTATGCTGCATGATTTTGTTTGCGAGGCCATCTACGTTGAACTGTAATATGTTAATATTATACTTCTGTATGTGTCTCATGGTGCGAGTGTGTCTATGTCTTTCTGTATGGTGACATTTGTAAGTTGTAGTGGGGCCTGGAATAGTCTTAATGTCGCCGGAGAGTAAGAGTAGTCCGGGGAGCACGCATTGCTCCCCGTAAATGAAAAAATAGCACGCTGAGAATAGGTCCGGCCCCGGGAGCCGATCGGCACTCTGACCGTGCCACGCAACAGGCCGTCGACTGCCACTCTGGCCAACCGTAGACAGCCCGCTGCACGGAGATTTGAGGAAGTTTGGCCACCAGCGCGTTGATGTTTTGGTTTCGAAGTGAAATTTTATACCTGTATTTTTATTTTTATTTTCATCATCTTCCTTATTTTTGTTATATAAATTTGTTACAGTTCGGTTTATGATATTATCGATTAAAAATAGCGGAAAATCACTGTTTATTAGATTTTCCTTTATTCTCTCAATTTCTTGATTAAATAGTTGCCAACTTGAGAATATAATGAAAGCTCTATGCACAAGTGTTTTAATTATTCATAGTTTACATTTTTCTGGTGAGTATGAATTATAATTTAAATACGTTCCTTTGCCTGTTGGTTTAACATGTACACCATTCTTTAAACATCCATTTTGACCAATGAATATATTAATGTCGAGAAAAGAGAGTGTATTATTCAAGGCAGGTTCAATTGTGAACATTAATTTACTTAGTTCATGAAGTCTTCGAATAAATAAAGGATGTGGTTATTGTTTTAAAATGGTATCAAGGTAACGTCGACATAGCTCATATACAGTTTTGGGTTGTAGAAGTTGTTTATGTTCATTATTTTATTTTGTAAGTTTGACATATAAAGGTCTGCGAAGGTTATTGTTCTTGTTGTTTAGCCGATCAGCCCACCCTGATCGAGCAAGCCGGCGGCACGCAGGTAACCGATCGCCCTCTCAGGAGTGGACCAGAGGTTCAACGCACTAGTGATGTTGTGTTGTGTTCGTTGTTGTGCTAGAGCGGTACAGTCTGTCATAATGTGTGCAATTTTTTGTGGTGTGTTCTGGCACAGGTGGCAGGTGTCGTCTGTGGAGTTGTCTAGTCTGTGTTTATATGTCCGTAAGTTGGGGTGATGTCCACATCGGAATCGTGCTAAGTTAACTCGATCCGATCTGCTCGGGCTGATCTCTGACCTTTTAAAGGGTGGCGGCTTCGTGCCTAGGACCGCATTCGGACCGAGTCGTGTCAGTGCTTTATGGGTTAGGTGTGTGTGTGTGTGTGTTTTCTGTACTGTGTGATGTCTGTGTGGCGTGGTATGGAATGGAGTATTTGGTTATAATGTCTCTCTGGTGTTACCTTAATGGTGCGAAGTGTCGGTGCATGATTGTACATGTAGTGGCAAGGGTGTTGTGGGTTAGTTGTCGCTGCTGCCATGAATTGTGTTCCCCTCAAGTCTAAATGTTCCCTAACGTTTAGTATTTTTGTTTCTGTCTGCAGGTGTCCAATTGGTGTTGTTTGAGTGCATCCTGTAATGATACGAAGTGCGTTGTTTTGTATTGTCTGTAAGGTGTTTATGTGTGTGTGTTTGAGATAATGGGTGCCCAGCAGTGATGTAGGTCTCGAAATCGGTCTCGGTCTCGAGACCGATCACGAGACCCAATTTGCAGATCTCGAGCTCGGTCTCCGCTATTTAGATCTCGGTCTCGATCTCGGTCTCGACAGACGCGGTCTCGGTTTTTCTCGCCGAGACCTTTCGAGACCTCTCGAGACCGTAATAAAAAATACATGTTTTTGGCATACTCATGATGGTGGCTTGGTTGAACAGACACAATTCAGAATGTTTATGAAAGTTTGTAAAAGTAAGGGACTCTAGGTATTCACTAATCAGTCACCCTCTTTTGAGTTGCCACTTTTGTTTTGCGTGGGGGTGTGGGTCTGGATTTTTATAGGTTAGTGCTACAAAAAAATTGCTCCCCCCCCCGTCAGATTAATTTTATTGAAAATGGAAACACTAAATAGAGAATTATATATATTATATATATATAAGTATATATTATAAGGCCATTAGTGTTGCCAAATAGCGTGTCAACCTCTGTGGCGTGATAAAAACGATTGTCCTCCCATCCAATATGTATTTAAAAAAATAAAATGCTTCACACAAAAATAATGCAACAAATACAGCATAAAGAAAACAGTACCGATAAATTCAATAAAGCATAGAATAATTCGACAACCCTTCACATCACTTATATTTACAACATACTGATTTGTAGAACAAATCGCAATTGCCAATTGTAAATGTTAAAAAATGACGCCATCAATGATGTCAAGGCGGAATTTTTATCACGCCACACCTCCCCTTCAGCTGAATTTATTTTGTTTCCTAATCAGTTTTTGGCACGTGTTGTTAGTGACAGTGTGTAGTTTAGTTTTGTATTCCATTTTAATAACTGTGTAGTGTATTCAGTTTGACTTATAGATTTGTAAATAGTCATACTAAAATATGTCTGATCGGTCAGCCGTTATAATTTTTGGCTATAAAAATCACAAAGACAATGTTGGAAAAGGTGATGGCCACAAAAAAAAGCACATGGCATTTTGCAAATTTTGTGTCATTTCCATAACTGCTATGGAGGCATAATAGTGAGGCCCCACAGAAATCGAACTTCAGCAGATCTTCTGAACATGCTGATGTTCCTTAAGTGTAATGAGCACCTCTCATGCTTTAAATAAATGCACAGGTCAAACTGGGTAGTGGGTACGTTCATTAAACCTTCTGTAACAGATATAAAAGAAGTAATTAAATAAAAGGTACGTGTACACATATATATATATATATATACCTTACCTTACCTTATGAACCTTATGTTGTTTCGTGTGTTGGTCTCTCTTCACACGGAGGTCAAGCTGGTGGCCCCGCCTCTAGGTCTGGCCTGGTGGAAGAGCGAGTTACTTTCTTGCGCTCTCCAACGTACATAGCCAGGCACGCCAGGCTCATCTGGTACTGTCCTGAGCCAGGCATCCAGTCTTTTCTTGAAGACTTCAACTTTGACCCCCATTACGTTTCTGAGGTCCTTAGGAAGCTGGTTGAAAAGTCTTGGCCCCCTGACAACCAAGCTATTTTCCTTCAGGGTTGAGGAGGTCCCTTGTCGTGCTTTTAATTTGGGAACACTACACATTCTGCCTTTCCTATTTTCCAGTGTTGTTTGAATGGTAATTGGGTTTAGTTTTAGGTTTGGTACCAGTTTTTCGATCATTTTCCATATGTAGATTATGATGTACCTCTCTCTTCTTCTTTCCAGTGAGTACAGATTTAGTTTACGTAGTCTTTCACAGTAGTTGAGTTCTTTGCAGCCATCAATCTTGGCTGTGAAATGCCTTTGCGTTTCTTCTAGTTTATTAGTTTCTTCCTTTTTATATGGGGACGTCAAAACTGAGCAGTATTCAAGTTTTGGTATAATCAGTGTTTTTAGCAGGGGAATCATTACTGTCCTGTCCCTTCTCTTGAACGTTCTTAGAACCTGTCCGGCGACTTTTTTTGCTTTATTTATCGCTATCTGATTTTGTGTTTCGAATTTTGCATCATCTGTCATTGTTATCCCGAGATCGATCGCTTTCGTGCTTCTCTGAATTTCCTGTCTATCTGGAGCATAATATGCAGTCTGTTTAAGTTCTTCTTTTCTACCATATCTCAGGAGCTGAAATTTCTCGGTGTTAAATGACATGTTGTTGTCTTCTGACCATTTGTATATTTTGTTCGTTTCCCTCTACAAGGCCTCCACGTCATGTACATCGCTGATTTTTCTGCTGATCTTTGTATCGTCTGCAAAGGATGTTACTATACTATTGCTGTTTTCTCCGCTGTCTATGTCTGTTAGCATGATAATGAACAGGAGTGGGGCCAGTACTGTCCCTTGTGGTACTGAGCTGCGTACTTCCGATTCTGATGATGATATACCTTGAATTTTGACGACCTGCAGACGATCACTAAGGAAGTTGTAGATCCATTTTCCCACTTTGCCTGTTATTCCCATGTCTTTAATTTATGTCCTATTATACCATGGTCACATTTATCGAAAGCTTTAGCAAAATCTGTGTATATAACATCGTAGTTGTCATTGCCTTCCAATGCATCTAGGATATTGTTGTAGTGCTCTATTAGTTGTGATAGGCATGATCTACCTGATCGGAATCCATGCTGATTTTCGTTGAATCTTTCCCGTGTCTCCAGGAAGTCATAAATTTTCTCTCTAACTATTCTTTCAAATACTTTGGTGAGGTGGGACGTCAATGACACTGGTCTATAGTTCTTTGCTTGAGATCTGTCCCCTCCTTTATATATAGGGACAATGTTTGCTCTTTTCAAGATGCTCGGTATTTCCCCAGTGTCTAGGGATCTTCTCCATATCCAGTATAAAGGTGTAGCTATTTCATTTTTACAGTTTTTAATCAATAATGCGTTCAATTGTCCGGACCTGCAGCTGAATGTAGTTTCATTTGTTCTATAGCTCTCGCTACATCTTCTGGTGTAAACTCAAAGTCTGTTATATACTCTCCTTGCAATTCCTCTTCAAAGAATGCATTTATGTCAGGTATCGCTTTCTCACTTTATATATATATATATATATATATATATATATATATATATATTTGTTAATTTATAGGCTACACTTTTTGGATTCAACACACTACATCTGAGAAAGTAGTTATTAGTTTATTAATATACTTAACATAGTCTAATTTCCAGAGTAGTGTAAAACAAATTGAAAGGGCATGAGCTTGGTCTCGATCTCGATCTCGGTCTCGAATTTTAAGGGTCTCGATCTCAGAAGGTAGATCTCAATCTCGAACCTTTGATGTCGGTCTCGATCTTGGTCTCACAGGATCAGGTCTCGGTCTCGGTCTCAGTCTCGGACTTGGTGGTCTCGACTATATCACTGGTGCCCAGCATGGGCTAGGATAGTCCATAACTGAGCGAATATATTGTTTGTATATGAATGATGTTGTTTCCTGCTGGTGTCCAAAGTTTGTGCCTGTTAGCACCCTAAACATGTTAAGTCTTGACGTAAATTTGTTTTTAATGTCCTGAATGTGGTTTGCAAAAGATAATGATGTGTTGTATGAGACCCCAAGTATTTTGGTCCTGTGAGTGTGTGGAATGTTGATGTTGTTTAGTGTAAGCTGTGGAGTTATCTGGTGTTTTTTGTATTGCTTGTAAGAAAGGTGATGGTTGATTTTGTGAGAGCTACTTTGAGTCTATTGTGTGTGAGCCAGGCTTGTATACTGTTTATGTATGTTTTTAGGTTATTTGTAGCGGTGTCGATGTTGTTGTGGGTGGATGTTAGAGTGATGTCATCTGCATATGATGATAAGGTAAGCTTGTTATATATGGGTGTTGGAATGTCATGCATGTATAAGTTGAAGAGTGTTGGTGAGAGAACAGAGCCTTGAGGGACCCTGTTCGGATAAAGCTTGTTTTTGGATGACTTGCCATTAAATGTGACATGTGAGTATCTTCCTGAAAGATAGTTGCTCAGCCACCTTTTGGTGTTATTGTGCATGTTTGTGTTGAGTATTTTGTTTATGAGAGGGAAGTGTGGGATAGCATCAAATGCTTTACTAATATCTATTGTTGATAATAGTGTACGTTGTGCTGGTCGTCTGGAGTTGATGCCATCCATGATGTGCTGCGTGAGGTTAGTGAGTAATGTCGTGGTTGAGTGGTGAGGTCTGAATCCATGTTGAGTAGGCGATAGTGGTATGTGTGGGTTGGTAATTTGTAAGATTAGTCTTTCTGTTACTTTGGAAGGTGTGCATAGTAAAGTAATGGGTCTATAGGAAGCTGGTTCTGTTGGATTTTTGTTTGGTTTGAGTAGTGTAATAACCTTACCTTGTTTCCATATGTTAGGAATAATACAGTGTTGGTAAGAATATGTGCTGATATTTCTGAGAGCAATATTCCCTGTGGGCCCAAGTGTTTAAGGTGTATGCTAGATATGTTGCCTGGTCCAGTAGCCTTCGTATTCTTAATGTTTTTGATGATCTTGGTGGTCTGGTCTGTATTGAAGGGTGTAATGGTCGTATCGAGTCTGTAGGTTTTCTTTTGTCTGGCACTTTGTCTGTCTGCGTGTTTCTGGTTGTTGTCTCTGTTTAAGTGACTTATCTTTGCGTAGTGATTAACTAGAATGTTAGCTTGTTGTGTATATGTTGGGATATTATTTTGGCTGCGACAGATATCCGCGTGTGAGGTGTGAATGCCGCTGTTAGAGTGGATAATGCTGTTTATAGTCTTGTATAGCCTGGATGTATCTGTGGAGTGGTTTAGTGTTGTTATGAATTCCCTAAATGTTTCTGTTTGTTTTTCTTTGAGTTTGTTGTTTATTTCTGTGTTGAGCTGTTGTTCTGCTATTTAATGGTTTTTGTGTGTGGTGTTTGTGTGTTATGTTTGAGGTTGTTACGTTGCTTATGAGGTGGGCTATTTCTCTAGTGTAATTTGGGTTGTATTTCCTAATGTTGCCCTTGGGTATGTATTTGTTTACATTATTGATAATCTGATTAAATGTCTTGAGTGTTGTATTGATGTTTGTGATGGGTGTGCTGTTTAATGTGGTGAATTGTTCCTCAGTCTGTAATTTGAACTGTTCCCAATCAGCTTTCTTGTAATTTCTGTAAGTGTGCCTAAGGTTGTTGGGCAGAGTGTAGAATGTGTTGTAATGATGATGGGCAGGTGGTCTGATGACAGTTGTTTTTCTGTTCTCCAGTGTGTATGTGTTGCTAGTGAGGGGAAACAGAACGTTATGTCTGGGGAGGAGTTTGAGTGTCCTGCTTGATGTGGTATGTATGTATTTTCTTCTGTATTGTTAAGAATGAAGAGGCTGTTTAGTTGTGTGGCTATGTTGGCGTCTCTGGTGTTGCTTTGGTTGTGCAGGTACCAACTAGTGTCTTTAGCGTTGAAGTCTCCTCCTAAGATGACATTAGTGAGAGAGGCCAGATTGTGTAATTGTGGATTGTAATTGGCTGGCACCTGAGGTGAACTATCTGGAGGGATGTAAATGTTGAATAGTGTGGCGTTGTTTGGCGCGTGTTTTAATGTTAACTACCTGTATTTCTATCGTGTTATCTGCTTAGATTGTGTTTTAATGTTTTGGGTGGCATCAGTGTAGCTAATGCTTTTACGTATGTAAGTGATGAGTCCACCCCCGTTACCCCTAGTACGAACTTGACGGATCGCCGTGAAGTCAGGGATGGTGGGTGTTTTGTTTGTGCGTTCTAGTTTTGTTTCTTGTATACAGGGCGTTTCAAAAAGAGTTATAAAACTTTAATGTCCTGCCAGTTCTTTGTTTTTTAATCTATACCCTTTTCTTTTATAGGTTTTGATGGTGGTATTCTTGTATTTGTTCTCTGGAATTTCTAGCTCCCTAGTTCAACAATGCCATTGACAGTGGAGCAGAAGACAAAAGTGGTGTCTCTGTGGTATGAGACGAAATCATATGTAGAGACCCGCCAGAGGTTCTGCCGGGAATTCAATCTCAGAACACGTGTTGTACCAACAAATTGTGACATTCAACGTGTTGTGAAACATTTTGAGGACAAGGGTACAGTGCACAACCAGAGCAAGGGCAACAGTGGCAGATCAGCATTAGTAACCAAGAGCCAAGCCAACATCGACGTCGTGCGGGATTCTGTAGTGGACAGTCCCAAGAAGTCCCACCGCCGGCGCTCCCAGGAGCTGGGCATCAAACCAACATCAGTCTGGCGTATCCTCACTAAGGAACTGAAGCTTTTCCCGTACATCATCTCTATTAGGCATAAACTGACTCAAGATGACATGAGAAAGAGAGTTGACATGTGCAATTGGCTCAGTGACATTATGGAGCGCTACTCAAACTGGATCAACCTGATCTGGTTCAGTGATGAAGCCCATTTCCATTTGAGCGGTGCCATCAGCCACCACAATAACATTTTTCTGGGGCGCAAAACCACCTGAGGAGAACACTGAGAGGTGCCTGAAAGGGCCTAACGTCACATGCTTCTGCGCCTTGAATGTCAGATGGGGAATGCTAGTGCCTTACTGATTTGAGGATGACCTGGTTTATGCAGGATGGTGCCACCCCGCATAAAGCGGGTGACACCATCACTCTCCTGCGGCAGCTCTTCAGAAACCGCCTCATTTCCCTGGGTACCGCTCATGACTGGGCACCCCATAGCCCAGACTTGAACCCTCTGGACTACTGGCTCTGGGGGGCTGACAAGGACTCTGTCTACGCCAACCGCCCTGCCACACTGGACGATCTGAAGCAGAAGGTATCAGACTACCTCCAGGAAATGCCCCCTGAGACCTGGAGAAAAGTTGGACAGAACTTAGGAGTCAGGATCAAAGCCTGTCTGAACCGCGGTGGGGCACACATCGAGAACGTCAATTACAAGGATTTTGCTTAACTCCATTATGCTTAACTGCATTTTGCTTAATTTTGCTTAAACTTACTGCCAAAAAAATACCATTTCATAAGCTTTCAAATCATGTTTTCTTCACGTTCATGAGGTTCTTTGTAAATAAACGTTTAAAATTGGATAACTCTTTTTGAAACGCCCTGTAAGTGCTATGGGAATGTTATGTTTGTGTACGAATTCCCTAAGCTGCATGATTTTGTTTGTGAGGCCATCTACGTTGCACTGTAATATGTTAATATTATACTTCTGTATGTGTCTCACGGTGCTATTGTGTCTATATCTTTGTGTATGGTGACATGTGTAAGTTGTAGTGGGGCCTGGATTAGTGTTAATGTCGCCGGAGAGTAAGAGTAGTTCGGGGAGGACGCAATTGCTCCCCGTAAATGAAAAAATAGCACGCTGAGAATAGGTCCGACCCCGGGAGCCGATCGGCACTCTGACCGTGCCACGCAACAGGCCGTCGACTGCCAGTCTGGCCAACCGTAGACAGCCCGCTGAACGGAGATTTGAGGAAGTTTGGCCACCAGCGCGTTGATGTTTTGGTTTGATGTCGCCTCTTCTTCGCGTTGACGTGTCCCGCGCTGGAGGATACAGCCACTGCTAGAAGCTTCTTCGTCAGCTGCTAACACTTTTTTCACGTTGTTCTACGAAGGTAGGCCCTAATGGTGTGTCCATAGCAACACCATCTGTCTGTATGTAGGTTTCATCATAGAATCTAAACGGAGTTTTTGTACAACACAAAATAAGTAATTGTTTCATATCTTCTTTTTTTAAAGTTGGTGAAATTAAATTTTGATTATTGGAAACATTGTCCAAAATTATTTCTATGATTTCCATGACTGGTACATTTGTAAAAAGTTATCCCACATTAAGAGAAACAAGTTGTTCAGCGTTGGTTATTTTTAAGTTAGATAATTTAGCTAGTGTTTCGGTTGTAGAATTTACAATAAAATTTTTGTTAAGATACGGTCTCATTATCTTATTTAAAAACTGAGCGATATCATGTGTGACAGTTCCGCTCATTCAGATGAAAGGCGTAATGGTGGATTAGTAGAGTTTTTATGAATCTTACAGTAGGTGGTCCAGAAAGATGACCGTCATTATAACTTCCTGATCGTTTTATTAATTTGGAGATGTTTACGTCATTTATTGAATTAGCAATTTTATTTCATTTTTTGTTTTAAGTGTTGTGTTAATATTACACTTCGAAAATTTACTATTATTGCTGACACTATCTCTTAATTTATTATTATATTCATTCTTGTTCAACATAACAATACTATTACCTTTATCGGATTTTTTATTATGATTTCATCATTGTTTCTAAAAGATGATATCGCGTAATATTCATTTTTTGTTAATGTTCCATGATTATTATTTTCAATAAATGAAATTGAAAAGGCTATTAATTTCGTTTTAAGTTCATCATCTTTAATCACATCTATTTTACCATTATGTTCATTGTATTTAATTTTTTCATAAAGTCTTTCGGTTTCAATTTGTTTTTCTATCTTTTTAGATGGTTTCCCAAGGCCAAAATTTAATCCTTTGTCAAGTATACTAGATTCGTGTTCATTGGGTTCATAATTTGATGAATTAGTCACTGTTGATTCTTTGTTTTTCTGTATAATTGTTCTCGCATAAAGTTTGTGTAATATATTTGGTTAATATGCAGCAAATAGCCCCACCTCGAGTAAATAATTTTTGATGTTAGCATTCGGCAGTATAGAGCAATAGAATAAATTTGTTGAAAGCCAGACTCCCCGCAATTCAAAATTAACAAAGTTATTGATGTTTTAAGTTTTAACCATTTTTTGTTTCGCGACCTGCCAGCAGGCATGAGACATTCTCGCTCTCAGACAATTTTCTGGGAATGTGTGGACGACCAATCACAGTGCACCTTTTTTAACCAATAGTAGGCTATTAAACACTCAAAAACAACCAAGCCTTAATGAACCAATGACAGCTAATTAGGAATTTTAAAGCTATTAAACACTCAAAAACAACCACGCCTTCATGAACCAATGACAGCTAATTAGGAATTTTAAAGAACTTATCAAGTTTTTTTTCCCCCGACCGTTTAGTCACGGAAAAACCTCGGCCTTTGATACAGCTGAGGTCTTTCTTTCTTTTTTAATTTTTGTCGCGTAAACATGTGCAGTGGGATTTGTGAAAGTTGTGACCTAGGCTACGTTGAAGTGTTGAAAATTTTAGGAGACGATTCACGAGCGGTTCATATTTTTTAAGAACACGGTGTCGTTCCCCGTACGCGAAACTGTCCAGAGTGTTCCCAGCCTCTTTATTTCCGTAGTGACCTAAACGTTTTAGTGTGTAAACGCAAATTTCCAAAAAACAAGCAGAAGAGTTTGTTCCCGTGCAAATTTACGGGCTCAATATCTCTCTTCAAGGGCACGTGGCTAGCGAAGTCACACATTCCGGCAAGCGTTAATCTAGCTTTCATTAGCGTTTTTCTCAGAAAATATTTTTTCCCAATCCTACTGTGAGCAATACCTACAGTTAGCGCCGCAAAATAGCCCCACCTCGAGTTCATAATTTTTGATGTTAGCATTCGGCAGTATGATGATTGGTTAGGTACAGTATATCAAAGTTAGGTCAATTGAATGTCCAGTCAGTTCAACTGAATGCCCGGTTAGGTCAACTGTACACCCTTGACGATTGGTTAGGTTAAGTCATGATATTTTCGTTAGTTTAACGATTTTTTTTTTCCGAAATCTCTTCATTTTGGTTAGGTTAGGTTAGGTTAGGTTAGGTTAGCAATAACGGTACGAAATTTAGTTATTAGGGTGTGTTTTCATGTGCTTTATTTGAAAATAAAACGAAAAAAACCCGATTTTTTTCGTACTTTCAATTAAATGGGGGAAAATGAGTGGCATTTCTGAGGAAAGCACAGGAAAACACATCCTAATAACTAACCTTCGTACCAAAAGTCGAGGTGGGGCTATTTCCTGCATATTTACTATTTATTTAACTGTTTAAACTCAGTGTCATCTTTGAATTCTCTTAAGCCTCTATTTAAAAATAAGATAGAAGAATAGAAGTGTAGATTTCCGGTTTCTTTTCTGAAAAATAAAACATTTTTAATGGGTTATTTTTTAAAGTCGATTAATTTATCTTTCAGTTTCACAATTTCGCGTTTGAGAAGTAGCGTTTTGAAATTTTCTGTAGACTTTTCTTTGTGAGCTGTTTTGTCGCAATGTCATATGTTTAGAAAATTAGGAAGCAGCTGATTATTGAGGCAAAATTTTAAAAAGTCGATATCAGACCTCTGTTTATATAAAGGATTTACATTTAATTTCCAATATTCTGAATAGTTTTTTATGTTCAGTACTGAGTTTCTTAATAATAACTCTAGATAAGAATTTGCACTATGCCAAGAATACTGTCTTCACCGTATCTTAACAAACATTTTATTGTAAATTCTACAACCGAAATCCTAGCTTGATTATCTAACTTAAAATAGCCAACGCTGAACAACATACACATATACCACATCAAGCAGGATACTCAAACTCCTCCCTAGTCATAACGTTCTGTTCCCTCTCACTAGCAACACATAGACACTGGAGAAAAGAAAAACAACTGTCATCAGACCACCTGCCCATCATCATTACAACACTCTGCCCCAACGGCCTTCGGCACACTTACAGAAATTACGAGAAAGTTGATCGGGAACAGTTCAAAATACAGACTGAGGAACAATTCACCACATTAAACAGCACACCCATCATAAACATCAATACAACACTCAAGACATTTAATCAGATCATCAATAATGCAAACAAATACATACCCGAGGGCAACATTAGGAAATACAACCCAAATTACACTAGAGAAATAGCCTACCTCATACGGCAACGTAACAACCTCAAACATAACACACAAACACCACACACAGAAGCCATAAAACAGCAGATACAACAGCTTAACACAGAAATAAACAACAAACTTAAAGAAAAACAAACAGAAACATTTAGGGAATTCATAACAACACTAAACCACTCCACAGATACATCCAGGCTATACAAGACTATAAACTGTATTACCCACTCTAACAGCGGCATTCACACCTCACACGCGGATATCTGTCGCAGCCAAAATAATATCCCAACATATACACAACAAGCTAACATTCTAGTTAATCACTACACAAAGATGTCACTTAAACAGAGAAAAAAACCAGAAACACGCAGACAGACAAACAGCCAGGCACACGAAAACCTACAGACTCAACACGACCATTACACCCTTCAATACAGACCAAACCACCAAAAACATCATAAACATTAAGAATTCGAAGGCTACTGGACCAGACAACATATCTAACATACACCTTAAACACTTGGGCCCACAGGGAATACTAGCACTCATAAATATTAGCACATATTCGTACCAACACTGTATTTTTCCTGATGTATGGAAACAAGGTAAAATTATTACACTACTCAAACCAAACAAATATCCAACAGAACCAGCTTCCTATAGACCCATTACTTTACTATGCACACCTCCCAAAGTAACAGAAAGACTAATCTTACAAATCACCAACCCACACACGCCACTATCGCCTACTTAACATGGATTCAGACCTCACCACTCAACCACGACATTACTCACTAACCTCACGCGGCACATTATGGATGGCATCAACTCCAGACGACCAGCTCAACGTACACTATTAGCAACACTAGACATTAGTAAAGCATTTGATGCTATCCCACGCTTCCCTCTCATAAACAAAATACTCAACACAAACATGCACAACAACACCAAAAGGTGGCTGAGCAACTATCTTTCAGGAAGATAGTCACATGTCACACTTAATGGCAAGTCATCCAAAAACAAGCTTTTTCCGAACGGGGTCCCTCAAGGCTCTGTTCTTTCATCAACACTGTTCAACTTATACATGCATGACATCCATCACCTTGCTAACAACAATACAAAAGAACACCATATAACTCCACAGTTTACACTAAACAACACCAACATTCCACACACTCACAGGACCAAAATACTTGGGGTCACATACAACACATCATTATCTTTTGCAAACTACATTCCGGACATTAAAAACAAATGTACGTCAAGACTTAACACTCCTAAGGTACTAACAGGCTCAAACTTTGGACACCAGCAGGAAACAACATCACTCATATACAAACAATATATTCGCTCAGTTATGGACTATGCTAGCCCATGCTGGGCACCCAATATCTCAAACACACACATAAACACCTTATAGACAATACAGAACAACGCACTTCGCATCATTACAGGATGCACTCAGGGCCGGATTAACCATTAAGCAAAATAAGCCCGTGCTTAGGGCATCAAGGGAAGGGGGGCACCACAGAAATTTTCCATTGTCGGATTTACCATGGATTTATTATACTATTATAATCGCGGCTTATAGCCTATAAGCTGTTGAAAACTGAATTATATATATTCATATATAGTATTTTTTTTTTTTCATTGTTTGAATTTGTACTGAACAACAACCCTTTTGAGAGAATAAATATATTTCGTTGTAATCACACACTTTACGCTTTGCGTTATTATTTTGTTTATATCAAATCTTTGAGCGCCATATTAAAAATACATATAGATTAAATATTTTCGTGTGCTATAGGAAGTTATTCTGAACGTGTGAGGAACAGAAGAAAGATTTGGATCATTGCAGAATGGGAATTTTTTAGGGCTGCTTGAGCTCATAAGCCGGTTTGATCCATTTTTAGCAGGTCACATTTTGAAATATGGAAATTCTGGCAAAGGAAATCCTTCTTACCTGTCCAAAACCACCTGTGAGGAACTCATTCAACTAATGGCTCAAAAGGTCCACGCACTCATTGTTGACGAAGTAAAATCTTCTGGTTATTTTAGTTTGTCAGTTGATTCAACACCAGATCTATCACATATCGATCAGTTAAGTGTTGTACTTAGGTACTTAAAAGATGGACAGCCTATTGAACGCTTTTTAACCTTTCTGAAAATGAAAAGCCATACTGGTGAGGAAATGGCAAATCAGGTGTTGCAGTACTTACGTGAAGTTTGTAAACTAAACTTTTCAAAATGTAGGGGTCAATCTTACGACAACGCTGCCAACATGTCTGGGCGTTATAAGGGGATGCAGCAAAAAATTTTAGAAACAAACAAGTTTGCTATATATGTGCCCTGTGCAGCCCATTCACTAAATCTGGTAGGCCGAAGTGCTGTTGACTGCTGTCAAGAGGCGGTTAATTTCTTCTCTACAGTGCAGTTGCTCTATACCTTTTTTTTAGCCTCAACCAGCAGGTGGGAAATTCTTAAAGGTTGTATTGGAAATGAAAGTGTCTTAAAATCCCTCTCTGATACCAGATGGGAGGCACATGCTATGGCAACAGCAGCAATTTTGAAATCTTTCCTTAAAATTTTAGAAGCGTTAGAATGTATAGCTGAAGACCAGTCACAAAAGGGAGACACTAGAAGAGAAGCAAATAATATTGCAAATAAGATGCAAGAGCTAGAATTCTTTTTTATGTTGAATTTTTGGGATGAGATTTAGCAAAATTTTCATAGAGTAAGCAAAGTTCTACAGAATAAGGATGTGAACTTAAAAACATGTGCAGATCTGTATGGATCATCAGCTGACCAACTGTGCACTTCACGAGATGAATTTGAAAGATATGAAGCAGCTACAAAGGAAATGCTACCAGATGTTGATTACAAGGCAGCTCAAACTCGCAAACGTATCAGAAAGAAGGCACCCAATGACGGAGATGCACCAGAAGTATATCTGAATGCCAGAGATAAATTTCTTATCACCACCTTTTACACAATTGTTGACAAACTTGAAACTGAGATGAGAAGAAGAGGAGAGATATACAAAGAAATAGCAGAGAGATTTTCTTTTCTAAGTGATTTTCTTTTCTAAGTGATGTGCCACATAATGTCACCACTTCATCATCTACTGAAATTGAAAGGTATTCTCAGGGTTGTAAAAAGATGATTGATGCTTACCCAGAGGACTTGAACACTAATTTCTCTGCTGAGCTTCAGCAGTTTCACTCATATGTGTGCCATAAGTTCAGTGCAAAAAAAAATGTAAAAACAAGATTCAGTCATGCTGAACTTTATAAAATAATTGTAGAAGACAATATTGAGTGTGCCTTCCCAAATGTAGAAATTGCCTTTCGTATATTTTTAACATTAATGGTCACAAATTGCTCAGCTGAGCGTTCATTTTCTCAGTTGAAGTATATTAAAAATACTAACAGAACAACTATGCAACAAGGCAGGCTGGATGCCTTATCTCTACTAAGTATAGAAGCAGATGTGTTACGTAAGATTAGTTTTGAGGATCTGATCAAAGACTTTGCAATTAAAAAAAGTAAGAGAAAACTTTTCAAATATAAATGAAGTGGAAGTATACAAAAATAAACATTATTTTCCATCTTACTGTAAGTTTTGTTTCATTTCAAAAAATAAAATTTTATTTTATGGTTTATTTTTGTTTATATTTTGAATTACATATATATGGGGCACCAAAATCTTTTAAGTGCTTAGGGCCTCTAAAGGTCTTAATCCGGCCCTGGATGCACTCAAACAACACCAATAGAATACCTGCACACAAAAACAAAAATACTGAAAGTTAGGGAACATTTAGACCTGAAGGGAACACAATTCATGGCAGCAGCGACAACTAACCCACAACACCCTTGCCACTACATGTACAATCATTTACCGACACCTCGCACCATTAAGGTAACACCAGAGAGACATTATAACCAAATACTCCATTCCATACCACGCCCCAGAGACATCACACAGTGCAGAAAACATACACGCACACCTAACCCACAAAGCACTGACACGACTCGGTCCGAATGTTGTCCTAGGTGCGAAACCGCCACCCATTAACAGGTCAGAAATCAGCCTAAGCAGATTGGATCGAGTTAACTTAGCACGATTCCGATGTGGACATCACCCCAACTGACGGACATATAACACTGGTCAACACTCATTTTATTGCCAATCATATTAGAGTGATTTTGGAGTAACTTTGTGGTGCTGATTCCGAATATGACATCGGTTTTGCTAGATTGGCTCTAATTTATGAGATAATTGGTACCCCATTGAAACACGTAAAAATGCAAAAAATTTAATGTTCAGGCGGAGCCTACTTATAAATTGCATTGAAATTGTCTCAAATCATACAAAAGTAAACACATGAAATACATAATGGCATTTTATTCGGTCTCACCATCTAGAATGTTCCGGTAGTTTCCCATATGCACGCGTTATGGTTACGTTTCCTATTAATTGAGGGTATTAATTATCTCAAGAACTAGAGCCAAATCGGAAAAACTACTTTCATTTTGGAATTCAGCAACCCCAAAATACCCTAAATTCGTACGAATTTCCTTGGCAACGAAACAAAAAAAAATTTTTGTTGAGCTTTGTAATCACAGACTAGACAACTCCACAGACGACACCTGCCACCTGTGCCAGGACACACCACAAACAATTGAACACATTATGAAAGACTCTACCGCTCTAGCACAAGAACAAACACAACACAACATCACTAGTGCGCTGAACTTCTGGTCCACTCCGAAGAGGGCGATCGGTTACCTGCGTGCCGCCGGCTTGCTTGATCAGGGTGGGCTGATCGGCTAAACAACAAAACAACAACAACTTGTTTCTCTTGACGTGAAATCACTTTTTACAAATATACCAGTCATTGAAACCATAGAAATAATTTTGGACAATGTTTACAATAATCAAAATTTAATTGCACCAACTTTAAAAAAAGAAGATATGAAGCAATTACTTATTTTGTGTTATACAAAAACTCCGTTTAGATTCCGTGATGAAACTTACATACAGATAGATCGTATTGCTATGAGCACACCATTAGGACCTACAGTACCTTCGCAGACTTTTATATGTCAAACTTAGAAAATAAAATGATGAAAGAAAACAAATTCTACAACCCAAAACTGTATATGAGATGTGTCGACGATACCTTGACACTATTTTAAAACAATAACCACATTCCTTTATTTATTCGAAGACTTCATGAACTAAGTAAATTAAAATTCACATTTGAACCTGCCTTGAATAATAAACTCTTTTCTCGACATTAATATATTCATTGGTCAAAATGGATGTTTAACGACTGGTGTCCATGTTAAACCAACAGACAATGGAACGTATTTAAATTATAATTCATACTCACCAGAAAAACATAAACTATCAGTAATTAAAACACTTGTGCATAGAGCTTTCAATATATGTTCAAGTTGGCAACCATTTAATCAAGAAATTGAGAGAATGAAGCAAAATCTAATAAACAGTGATTTTCCGCTATTTTTAATCGATATCATAAACCGAACTCTAACAAATTTATATAACAAAAATAAGGAAGATGATGAAAATAAAAATAAAAATACAGGTATAAAATTTTACTTCGGAACAATATATTAAAGAGGCACATAAAACCAGTGGATAAAGAAAAACTATCAATGTTAACATATACTATAAAAACAAAAAGTTATCAAGTCATTTTTCGACACGTAACAAAAACCCTGATAAGCAACATCATGTGGTGTACCAATTTACATGTCCTGTAGTTGACTGTACGTCGACTTAAATTGGTTAGACCACAAACCACATTAAAGAGAGAGCACACCAACATAAATATCGTCCAAGTAAAATTAACGAACATTACAGAGTAGATCATAAAATATTAAATTTAAAAAATATCTCACAAAACTTTCAAATCTTATACTCATCACATAACGTACAAAAACAAAAAATTGCCGAAGCCTTTTACATTGAAATGGAAAAACCGAAAATTAATAAAAAATTTAATGAACTTTCGAATATTCTTAAATTAATTTGAAATTGTATCAAACTTACAATCAAGAAATATATATATAACCCATTTTACTTTAAAATTATGTATAAAGCTCTGAAGATGTTCAAAGTATATGAACGAAACGCGTCAGCAGAAGGAAAAAAATGAAGACAGTATTCTTAGCATACTGCAAATTCTTATCTAGAGTTATTATTAAGAAACTCAGTACTGAAAATAAAAAACTATTCAGAATATTGGAAATTAAATGTAAATGTAAAAGTAATTGTAATTCAATCTTTCTAAAAAGTAATTGTAATTCATCCTTTCTAAAAAGTAATTATAATTCAACCTTTCTAAAAAGTAATTATAATTCAACATTTCTAAAAAGTAATTATAATTCAACATTTCCATAAAGTAATTGTAATTATAATTGTAATTCAACATTTCTAAAAAGTAATTGTAATTATAATTGTAATTCAACATTTCTAAAAAGTAATTGTAATTATAATTGTAGTTATCCCCTAAAAATAAAAAATTTCCAAGCCTGCAAATGGGTACATGAACGTCGAAACACAGATGATACGATAGTTACCATAAAAAAATATGTTCAGTGAGAGATTTAACAAAGATCCAGTAAAAGTAAAATGGCGTTGGCTCGTTGAGAAAAAAAAATTCAAGACTGGTAGCATTAAAGATTTACCGTGTACTGTTAGAACCCCAACCCGACAAAAATATGTGCTACAGTTGAAGAAGTGATAAATCGCTCACCTGTAAATCAACAAGAAAGATCTTCAGAGCTTGGCATTCCAAGATCAACAATGGTATGAAAAAAAGACTTGAAAGTTAGGCCGTGGCGTCCTAATTTTGTCAATGAACTGACTGATCATGATAGGGATAACAAGAAAATATGTCGCGGAGAAATAGCTCGCATCTTCACAAGAAGTCCTTCCCGAGGGATTGTTTTCTTCAGTGATAAATGTGCTATTTATAGTAGTAGCCGGTCACAAAACATCTTCATTTTGGTCGAAAGAAAATCCTCATTACGTTGAAGAAATTGAACACAATCCTACTCATGTTATGATATGGGTAGCATTAACCACACTATGTGGTTGGTCTATACTTTTTTAATGGCACTGTCATTCAAGCTTCTTATTTGGCCATATTGCAAAACTTGTTCATGCCAAAACCTGACGAACTTGGCGTAAGACATTGTGTGTATTTGCGCTATGTGCTACTCGTACACAATAGTCACAAAATTTAAACGCGTCTATCTCCAAACTTGTTTGGCGAGTTCGGCCCTCGTACTCGCGACGCCTCATATATATATATATATATATATATATATATATATATATAGGAGAAATCCAATGACAAGGAGAAATGTAAATGCCATGAAAAGTCTTCTTTAATGCGCAACGTTTCGAGCAATACGCTCATCTTCAGGATTTCTCCTAAATATTAAATTGAAGCTCTGTAGAAGCAACCCGCATGATTATATATATATATATATATATATATATATATATATATATATATATATATGTTAAACAAAGACCTATCAGTCCATGTTTATTCGTGTCTATATTACGCACACAACCTATTGTGTACCAAGCGATATGTGTACAATACTTTGTGCATTCGTACATGTCCCCTGATAGTCATGATTACGTACATAGTTACGTACATGTAAATACGTCCACCTGTATTCCTTTTATTTTTCTTTTATTTATTTCATTCCTCGCAAGATATTCGTTCATGCTGACGGAAGTGTTCGAATTCCGATGACCAGGCAAAAACGAGAGCTTCTGAGGTGAGAATCTCTTCTTGCTTGCTTCTAATTTATAAAACATTATTATGTGTGTTATGTTATATATATATATATATATATATTAGGGTGATTCAAATATGGGGGTAAAAAAAATTTTTTAGATTTTAATGTGTTCAACCCTTTAAATGGTTCATTTCAGCATAAAAATAACTATCCTAAAATATTTTAGCAAATTTTTAATTTTTAAGGGTTGCTACCAGCAATTAAAAATTGACAGAACGACTCGAATTGTCAAATTTTTCCACACCACCCAGGAGGTACAGTATAAGGCGCATTGCTTGTTTTTAATGTGGAAAGCTCCCCCGTAGGTCCTACCATAACCACAAGCATGATATTTGAGACATTAGCTGTCCTTACTTCATCAATGTTTCTTTTTTTCTATCAGGGTAAACAGCCTTGTAGTTTTTCACTACTTGTAGCAAGAATTGTTTTTGATCTTCGTCATGTGTTAGTATTTTATTATATTCATTCATTAATTTTACTCCTCTTTCCGCTATATCATTCACGACTTTCCACTGTTTGAGAGATTTCTTAGCGGAGTTAAACTCTTCATCATTATGCCATTCTTTAGCATCTTTGAGTAAAAATTTTGAACTAAATTCTGTTATTGTAAAGAATCTTTGAGTATTTGATGTGACAAAATCTTCTAATTTCTTCGTTAGAATAAGTGCAGGATCTAGAAAAGCCCGCTTTGCAGGAAGAGTTTTTTTTGTATTTTGCAAGGCCTTTACCATTTTGTTTTTTGTTTCAGTAGGCACTTCATCATCATAAAAGGCCAACGCTACCAGTTCTTCTGATAGGTACCAGAGGTGACCTAACAGTTTTTTAATAGCAACAAATGCAATTGTGTCATTTATTTGTTTGTAGACTACAAGATTCTGTAATAATTCCAGATCAAGATGAGGAGCGCAAGATGACACAGGAGCTGTAAACCATGCCTTTACATATAACCGAGTAGCAAATAGACAGATGTCTTTTAGTCCTTTTTTTCTTTTACTGAAATTTTGAACTGAGATTTGAACAAAAAATTTTAATGAATATGTAATTTTGGCCATCCACCTAGCCCGATGAAGTCCCGCTGGATGTTTAAATTTGATTCCACCTTTTGATTCACCTCCCCAAAAAATAATTGTTAACTGCAATAGTTCTAGGTAATCGTCTCTTGGTTGGAATGTGTCTAGTTGATTTGCTGCAAATATAATTATGTCATCTTTGATGTCATGAATATTTTCATAGATATCTGGATCTGATAATACTGTTTCGTAGTCCTCCTTATTAATGCTTGACCATTTTTCTCTGAACTTCTTAAAAAGGACTATATCTGGGCCAGAAGATGGTGATAAAGACTGAAACAACAGCTTCCAGCATAATTTCAAATATGTGGTGTCGACATGCCAGCCACAATAAATCGTTGTCGAATTTTTGTTCTAGAAGAATAGCTGCAGCATTTCTAGGACCAGTATTGGCTGCCGTTGTATCGAAACACATGCATTTTATTTGTTCGCAGATGCCCCTTTCAAGCGATGTCTGATTGTTGGCATTAAAACTAGACGCATTTCTGTCACTCAATTTTGCAACATCAAGACTTCCTAATAATTTATCATCAAACAATTTTCTACGTTTGCCTACCTTACTTTTCCATGTTGAAGGTTGTGCAGCACAGAAACCAGATTCATCACTTTTACTCTCCTCTGATTCTGATTCTGATGATGTACTGGTGAGTATGACAGCCTCTTCATTCTTCTTTCTTTTGATCTCTTCTTCTGCTTTCCTCTTTTCATAATGTTGCTTTTCTGCTGCTCTTTGCTCTTTTTTAGCAACAGCCTTATCAATGGTACCCACTTTTCCATGACGTCCTTTCTCACGTTGCATTTTCAAGAATTTCTTATCATCTTCTATTTTTATAAGCTGCATAGCATTCTCATGAGCAATGTCAAATAAGTTTTCCAGTTTATCTTTCCATTTTTCTTCTTTATTATTTAAATTTTGTGATCTTTTCAATTTGTTTGCTTTGTTTTTCTTAAGCAGCTGCCATTCCTTCAGTATTCCTTGAATTTTATCTACTACATGTACTCTGTTTTGCTGGTATTCCTGTTTTTTTCCAAACTGCTAGCACATCATCTGCAGTAGAGTAGCATGATTCTCTAATGCCTCGCTTTTTAATATTTCTGTAGTGCATGAAGAGGGCCATCATTTCCTTCTCTGATGGTAATACGGATGTTTTAGTACTGCAGAGGGCTGCCCAATTAGCCATACTTCAGTTTCTTTTCTTGTAGAACTTCTCCCAACTGAGCAACTAGGTGATGGTGAGTTAGGCCTAGCTTCCATAATCGATTAATTGGTATCAAAATTACGAGTTCCAAACAACAATTAAAAGCAAGCTAATATATAAACCATTAATTAAAACTTCTGAAATATAAACAATTAAACATAAAATCATAAGTTGTAAAAACAAACAAATTGAAAAAAAGGGAAACTTTGACGCCTGGTAGCACATAGTAAATTTTATTTAAAATTCACCAAATTTGGCATACACTACTTTTTTGTCATAGGGAACAAAAATACAGGTTGAACAATTAAAAAAAAAAACTTTGATTTTTTTGAATCACCCTAATATATATATATATACATATATACATATGAAATAGGATCCCTCCTAAGGAGACGTAGTTTTACATTTAGGATAAAAACGAAGACGTAGGGCAAAAAAGTCATTATATTTGGCTGCAGCCGACGTTTCGGGCAACTCTACCCATTTTCAAGGCCTAATAAATAAAAAGCTAAAATTAATGCATGACAAAAATATACGAATGTCAAAAATTGAAACTAATTTATAGTACAAAATAAAACCACTTCAAGAATAAAAGTTAAAAAGCATAAACCAGGCATAAGCCAAAAACAAAAAGTAAAAATTATATGAATGACAAATATACGAATGATAAAAATAAAACTTAAAAACTAAAAATATACAAACAAATTAGTTAAAAACTTTACTAATAAAGAGTTAAATGAAAAAACACAAAAGTGCACCAAACATACCATGCTCACTTGACAGCCACAAAGAAACTGAGGCGAAAAGGAGCCAGGGTCAAGGGGGAAAAAACAAAAAATAAAAAGTTAAAAAAAAAAAAATTTACTTTGTAGGTATTCTAATTAATATAAAGGGGGTAACAGCTAGAACCAATATTTAAACTGGAGTTCAGAAATTTAATGCACAAAGATTCGTAAATACGGAGAGAGGACTGGCATTTTAATGATTTAAGAATTTTAAAGTTATTAACGGAAATATCAACCTTACACTTAACAGAATGATTTCTAATGGCAGACTGTTCCTTTTTCGATAAAACTTTCCCTGTCCTATGGCTAATACCCATATGGGAGCAAAATCTCGCCTGCAAAGAACGAACTGTGCTGCCAACGTAGTTCCCCTGGGAACACCCAGGGCAGGTAAACAAATAAACGACAGAACAGTTCATCGCAGGGGGGATTTTGTCCTTACAACGGAAAAAACATTCAAGGGTATTATTATTTACAAGAGCAACCTTAAAATCAGTGTGAAAATAAAATTTCCTCACCACACTCAACAATTGCTTTTTCACAAAAGTGTTAAAATGGTAGAGATGAGGTAAAACAAGATATTTACAATTCTTAGGAACATCATACGTTGGGATAAGGTTGGGGAATATACATTATTAAGAAATTTACCAATAATACCTTGTACAAGATCCCGTGGAAAACCATTTTTAAAGTAAAAATCAGTAAGGAATTCAAACTCATTATGAAGCAGAGCAAAGTTTGAGCAAATATTATAAGCTCAATGCACCAAAGTGCGAATGGAACTTAGTTTGTAATTAAAATCACAAAAACTATAAAAATTAAAACCTAAACCCGTAAAAGTAGGCTTCTGGTATGTAGAAGTTAAAACAGTCGAGCCCGATTTGGAAACCAAAACATCAAGGAAAGGAATAGAACCTTGAACTTCCTTTTCCTGCGTAAATATAATGTTCTTATGCAGTGTGTACAGAAAACTTAAAAACTGAACTGATTGATTATCCGTTTGGAATAAAGCAAACGTATCATCAACATAACGTCTGTACAATTTCGGCTTAAGGTGAGGGGGGCACTCACAGAAGGCCCTTTCCTCAAGATGAGACATGAAAATATTCGCAAAAACGGGACCCAAGGGGCTCCCCATCCCCACTCCATCCAACTGACGGTAAACTACCCCTTGAAAACTAAAAAAGTTATATATAAAAAAGTATATATATATATACCGTATGTGCCCATGTACTTTATGTTATATTCCTAACATCTTAATTGTCTATAAATATGAAACACTGTAACAAAACTAGAGTTAACTGTTTAATTGTAATTAACTGTAATAATTTAATATAATGTAATTGATGTACTTTAATGAAACTATAATTAATGATAATAATATAATATAATGTAATTAATGTACTTTAATGAAACTGTAATTAAAGATAATAAGCGAATGTGAATTAATTGGTAATTATAATCATAGTTGTAATGAACCAAAATTACAATGTACTCAGTGATGTACTTGAGATTGTACTCAATGTACGACCTAACATTATGTCGCCATTTAGGAATGTACATTGTAGACTCGGTGATATTATTATTATTATTTTTTTATTATTATTATTATTATTTTTTCGTTGGAAAAACTTCTTGATTTGCTTGCTATTTGCCAAATAATTGGTGACTTGTTCTTTTCAAAATTTCTTAATCATTTTTTAGATTTAGCTTCATAATGAATCCTGATTGGATCTTTCAATGTTCGCGTTTTGTATACATTCTCTCTTCGTTATAAAACAAGGAGTTCATGCCTTGCCTAAGCATTTAATTGTAATCTTAAACCTTTAATTTTTGCTCATATGCCTATTTTAGTGTAAAGATGCATAGTTCAGTTTCTACTTCTAATTAACTTGGCAGTCCCGGAAAACATCAGATCTGAAAATACGCTGTTTAAGATAAAAATATGGCTTCCTCTTCCTATATCCTGTTTATCTGTTTAACCATTGCCACAGCAAAAAATTACTTTATTTTCAAATATTGTGCAAAAATAATACAGCCTTTTCGACATTTAATAATAATGATGTTAGCAGATTATGGGTATATAAACACACAAAATTTCTTCCATGTTCATTCTGACCATTCTGATTATTCTGACTATTCTGACTAGACTGATATAACTTAGAGGCTGAGCATAACTTGTAACGTTTTAGCAGTAAATTACAGTAAGAAAAAGTCTTTATCTTCTCCTTCGAGCCGTACTCTCTTCAGAGAACTTATTCATTAAAATCTCCCGATACGTAACAAGAAGAATCAGGGAACTTTTAGAGAATTTAGTAAACCTCCCAGAATCCTCCGAACCACTACAGAAGAACTCGGAGAGTAGTATCGCAGAAAACTACTGCAAGTAACAAATCCGTTGCTGCCTCCTAATCTGAACCCCCGTCGACTTCGAACCAACCAAGGCCATAGACGGAGGGGTTAACACACACACACACACACACACATATATATATATATATATATATATATATATATATTATTAGGCCGAGGTCGAAAATGGGAATTTTTTTATTTGTAACTGCTAATGATTGTTACACGGTTGTTGTAAAAGATATTGAAGACATTTGGATGAAACTTTCTTTTCCTACGATTAACACCAAAGGTATCTATCTTAAAGTCAGTCGACTGATAGAAGAAGCCTCAAAATTGAACAAGGTGCCGTTACATCAAAGAAATGAAAGTTTTGCCTTAAAAGTAGCTCAGTATGATGAAATGTTTGATACATCTTCTTGTAAATGCTATGATAAGGGAATTGATAGGAAATCTTGCAGGTGTAAGGATAAAATACCAATGGCAGAATGGGAGTCTTTTGTGGGTCAAAAACAAAGAAAAATCAGTTAAGACCAATTGATCGCATAGCTAGATCAACAAAGAAGCGATCTTTAGCAAGAGCCCAAGAAGCATAAAACCGTCAACTAAAAGCACAAGAAGAAATGACTGTGAAGCCACCAATGTTTTACCATAGGAATTTATAGAAAATACCGAAGAAGACATGGATGTAGATTCAGAGAGTCAGGATGTAGATTATGAGGCCGATTTAGAATTGGCTGAAAATATTCAGAACAGGCACTTCTATAAAAACCTAGCATTAACAGCAGGTCGTTTTCCTGTAAGTTGTAGAGCTGCAGCTGCAATAGTCAATGCAGCTTTAAAAGATATGGGGATCCTTAACCACACCAATGAGAAAGAAATCGCATGGGTGGAACAAATACTTTTAGGTCTAAATCCGAAAATCTTAAGATGGAGTGCCTTGGATTTGATGGAAGGAAAGATAACACATTAACTAAAAGTGGAAAGATAAAAGAAGAACACTACTGTGTGATGGTACTCCTGTAAATACAGGAAAAATTGGTGGTCATAAAACTGATTGAAATTCATCTTAACAGACCAGTGCAGTGGTTGGTATGCCTCTTGCATTTGAATGAGCTGCCTTTTATGCACGTCTACAAAGCCATTGATGGTAAAACAACAGGTCCATATACTTTTGTGGGTTCATTTGGGAATAAACTGAAAACAGATTTAACAAAATTGGAGGTAGTCAAATATTCTCGCGTAAAGGGAAATATTAAAAAAATTCCAACAAATGTTGTGAAGGAGTATGATAAGTAAAACCCACTCCAATAGACAGAGTTTATTTCCACAAATTAGAGTGGGTTTTAATTATCATATTTTGACCTTCACGTAGAAAAAAGTGAAGTTTTTTGCATTTGTTGTGAAGGAGCTAAGCAGTGATCAAAGATATCTCTATGATATGTGTCTGGCAGTGCAAACTGGAGACACTTCTCAAGATCTGTCCACTCGATCCCCAGGTACCCTTCACCATGCTCGCTGGCTAACACTAGCCAACAGGTTCCTTCGATTATATATCTCAACGCCAAATCCCGATAAAAACCTTCAAGATATAGTCAAGATTATTATGCAGTTCTATGCTCCAGGGTGGTTTTGGATAAAATCTCATCCTAATGCAACTGATGGTGCATATAACTTTTGGCATTTAATGTGCTTGCTTCGAAATTTAGATGAACAACATAGATCAATCATAGAACCAGTATTAAAGAATAACGCCTACTTTTTCCACCCCAAAAATATACTCATATCAATGGTAACTGACAAGAGACTAGAAATTAGAGAGCAAGCTATTCAGAAAAATCATCCTTTCAAGAACAGGATTTTCAGGTACCAGAAACTTTGAGTTGCCTCGAACCCTCAATTTCCAATCTACTAACTACACCGAGGTGATCAATTGGCAAAAAGAGATCATTACTCCACTGCTACTAAACAATTTTAGCGACGATCAGCTACTACAGGCTCGATGTAAGCCACTGGAGATAGCTTCAATTTCCTAATGATATTGAAAATTTCTTCCCTTTTGAGGTGATAAGGAACAATGAAAAAGTGAATTGAATTTTAGCACATTTATTATGCCTCTAATTTTTTATTTTGAATATATTGTTGTACGTAATTAATTTTCCTAATACTGTACATTATTAAATAAAATATTATACGTTAATAAAGATTTATGTCATCAAAAAACCTGAATGTAGAGTAAGTCTCTTATAAATAGAATATTCTTCAATATACGTCAAAAAGTGAAAAATTGTGCCAGGGGTAGGAGGCTTTAAACAGCGAAAATAATTATATGAGGGTGTGCCTGTGTTCCATTTAAACCTCTCACAATATGTATCTTTTCAATATAAAATTTTGACCCGGCCTAATATACTGTATATATATATATATACCTTACCTTACCTTATGAATCTTATGTTGTTTCGTGCGTTGGTCTCTCTTTACACGGAGGTCAAGCTGGTGGCCCCGCCTCTAGGTCTGGCTTAGTGGAGGAGCGAGTTGCTTTCTTGCGCTCTCCACCGTACATAGCCAGGCACGCCCGGCTCATCTGGTACTGTCCTGAGCCAGGCATCCAGTCTTTTCTTGAAGACTTCAACTTTGACCCCCGTTACGTTTCTGAGGTCCTTAGGAAGCTGGTTGAAAAGTCTTGGCCCCCTGACAACCAAGCTATTTTCCTTCAGGTTGAGGAGGTCCCTTGTCGTGCTTTAATTTGGGAACACTACACATTCTGCCTTTCCTATTTTCCAGTGTTGTTTGAATGGTAATTGGGTTTAGTTTTAGGTTTGGTACCAGTTTTTCGATCATTTTCCATATGTAGATTATGTGTACCTCTCTCTTCTTCTTTCCAGTGAGTACAGATTTAGTTTACGTAGTCTTTCCCAGTAGTTGAGTTCTTTGCAGCCATCAATCTTGGCTGTGAAATGCCTTTGCGTTTCTTCTAGTTTATTAGTTTCTTCCTTTTTATATGGGGACGTCAAAACTGAGCAGTATTCAAGTTTTGGTATAATCAGTGTTTTTAGCAGGGGAATCATTACTGTCCTGTCCCTTCTCTTGAACGTTCTTAGAACCTGTCCGGCGACTCTTTTTGCTTTATTTATCGCTATCTGATTTTGTGTTTCGAATTTCGCATCATCTGTCATTATTATCCCGAGATCAATCGCTTTCATGCTTCTCTGAATTTCCTGTCTATCTGGAGCATAATATGCAGTCTGTTTAAGTTCTTCTTTTCTACCATATCTCAAGAGCTGAAATTTCTCGCGTTGAATGACATGTTGTTGTCTTCTGACCATTTGTATATTTTGTTCGTGTCCCTCTGCAAGGCCTCCACGTCATGTACATCGCTGATTTTTCTGCTGATCTTTGTATCGTCTGCAAAGGATGTTACTATACTGTTGCTGTTTACTCCGCTGTCTATGTCTGTTAGCATGATAATGAACAGGAGTGGGGCCAGTACTGTCCCTTGTGGTACTGAGCTGCGTACTTCCGATTCTGATGATGATATACCTTGAATTTTGACGACCTGCAGACGATCACTAAGGAAGTTGTAGATCCATTTTCCCACTTTGCCTGTTATTCCCATCTTTAATTTTATGTGCTATTATACCATGGTCACATTTATCGAAAGCTTTAGCAAAATCTGTGTATATAACATCATAGTTGTCACTGCCTTCTAATGCATCTAGGATATTATTGTAGTGTTCTATTAGTTGTGATAGGCATGATCTACCTGATCGGAATCCATGCTGATTTTCGTTGAATCTTTCCCGTGTCTCCAGGAAGTCATAAATTTTCTCTCTAACTATTCTTTCAAACACTTTGGTGAGGTGGAACGTCAATGACACTGGTCTATAGTTCTTTGCTTGAGATCTGTCCCCTCCTTTATATACAGGGACAATGTTTGCTCTTTTCAAGATGCTCGGTATTTCTCCAGTGTCTAGGGATCTTCTCCATATCCAGTATAAAGGTGTAGCTATTTCATTTTTACAGTTTTTAATCAATAATGCGTTCCAATTGTACGGACCTGCAGCTCTCGCTACATCTTCTGGTGTAAAATCAAAGTCTCTTATATATTCTCCTTGCAATTCCTCTTCAAAGAATGCATTTATGTCAGGTATCGCTTTGTCACTTTTTGGGGTCCTGAAAACTGATTGATATTGAGCTCTCAATGTATCAGATATTTCTTTTGGATCGTCGGTTAGTTCATTATTTCGCGTCCTTTAGGGCCCAATAGCGGCGCGCGTTTTTGTTTTTCTTTTTGCATAGCTATAGAAGTATTTTGGATTTTCCTTCATTGCTTCTACCGCCTTTTCCTCTTCCCTCTCTGTATGGTCCTTAATCAGGGCTTGTATTTCCCTATCGATACCCTCCAGTTTTTTTTTTTATTGCTTTCCTGTCATTATCACCGCAGTTGCCTAACGTCGCCTCCACTCTCTTTCTTTTGCAGAAAAGTCTTCTTTTTTGCCTCTCTAGCCAGCTCATCTTTTCTTTTGGCTGTGATTTTGGAGCATATTTTTCTAAAATTCTCAGCGTTTTTTCTTCCAAGGTTGTTAGCATTTCTTCAGTTGTTTTATTCCCGAAAATTGTTCTCCATTCTATTTGGGCCATGTGCGATCTGATTGCTTCCCAATTTATGGTATTGGAGTTTAAGTTAAAGGCCCCGAATTTACTTCTTTCCACAATATGTGTATTGTCTTCTAATGCTGTGTCATATTTGTTGATATCTCGATTAAGTTGTGGTCTGAGATAATGGTTGGGGTTATTTTTATATCAGCAATCAAGTTCGTGTTATTCGTGAATACCAGATCCAGGCAGTTATTTTTTCTGGTATTTTCTGTTATCTCCTGTGTCAGCATAAACTCGTTTGTGAGAGCCATCAACATTTTTGCTTGTTCCTGATCTTCTCTTGTGCCCCCTTTTTCCTCGTGAATATATATATTCCTATCCACCTTTTTGCATTTTATAAATGGGAAGTTAAAGTCTCCGCAGATCATTATATTGGGGATGGAGAGTTTATGGCCTTTATTAGCTTTCTGATGTCATCAATGGCCTCCGAGAATTTTTCGGTTGGGGTGCTTGGAGGTCTATAGATGACTTACTGTCACGTTTAGTTTTTCTATTTTCGCTGCTAGCAGTTCCACATAGCTGTTTGATTTACTTATTATCGTCTCTGTCATACGACCTTCCTATACATATATAGCACAGCCACCTTTACGTCTCGTCGTTCTATCCGCTCTTAGTAAGTTGAAGCCCTCTATATTTATCTCTTTCTTATCAATACAATGTTCGCAGTTTTCACAATTTCCTTGGCAATCTTTAAGATGAGTTTCTGTGAGACATGCGATGTCCGCCCTTGTTTCCTCCATAAATCCTTTTAGGTACAAAACCTTATTAGTGATTGGTTTGGTCTTATTCCTTGAATATTAGCCAGGACACTTTTTATGTTCTCTGTTTTTCGTTGCCCCTTGCGCATTTCAAGTTCGTTTTCCTTCGATATCGCTTGATTCGTTGCGCTATGATCCTCCGAGAGAGATCCGTTTCCTACTTGTATTGGTAGCTTCTTGCCCGGTAGCGATTTGGCTCGGGGGTTTCCAGCTGTGTCAACTGCATGTGGATGACATTTAGCATTCGTAAGGTGTCTGAGATGTTGAAAAAATTTTCTTGTTCGCTTATTGTGTTCCTATTGTTGTTCCTATTGTTTTATTCCTATTGTCATTTAAACTTTTTCCTTTGTTCGTTGAGTCCGTCGGGAGATGTTGATAGTAGCATTTATTCCCGAATTTGCAGGTTCCATATTTTGCGTAAGTTCTGCAAATGTCCGGGTGGTAGAATTTACATCCGTCTCCAAATTTACAATGACCATTATTATAGAAGAAATTGCATATTGGGGGATGTTCATATATACATTGTCCTCTTTTAAATCTGCAATTATCTTTTATATAATACCTGCATATAATTCCTTCCCCATATTTACTCTTGGCTTTTGTTTTTTGCTCCTTATTGGGGACAGTTTTACTTCGTTTACTTGACTGCCCTCTTGTCTTGTCCTATTTGTGCTAGTTGTGTTTGTGTCCTTCGTTGCCCTTATGCTGTGTGTTGTCTTTACACTCTTTGTCGCCTGTGTGTTTTCTCATGTTTTTGTGACGGTATTTGATTTTTCTATTTCGCCTTTCTCCGTTTCTTCCGTTTTCCACTGTTCTTTTTTCCACTTTCCTCTTTCATTCTCTTCTCGTAGTCTCTTTCTGCTTTAAATACGTAAAAGAGTTTAATTCGGTCAAGCAGTTCTCGCAGAAAATTTTATCCCATTAAACTGCTTTGCGTTCGTTATAAGGGAGATTTTTTCATCTCCCCATTCTAGGCATTTAAAATCAAAAAGTAGCTGACAAAAATCGCACCTCATCGCCTCTGTCTCATCTGTTGCATCCTTACAGATACCACAGAGTTGCAGGTATGCATTAATTTCCATGTTGGTGAAGTGACTCAAAAAGGGGGTATTATGGGAGGTATTGGGTGGGGGATGACTCAAGCTGTGTGAGGGAAAGAATTTTCCGTTACTCCAGGGTGGGGATGTGGCACGCTGTATACTTCTCACTGATTGGTCCTCTCGACTGTGGCTGCGGGGGATAATGGGGGGATATTTGCGGGCACTTCAAAAACAAAACTTTCCTCACAGAGACTCTCGTAAAAAAAACAAATGCTGTATATATTAATTAACTTTGTTTTTATTTACTTTTTTTGGTATATGCCGCGATTTTTTGTCTTTTAAAAAGAAATACCACTATGTACTACACTGCCCAACAAAAAAACCTTTTGCTGCTGATTTAATTCTAAGTCCTGTTTCTGGATAATATTGATGTGCTGATTTCAAAAATCACCTTAGATTTTGTCCATCACATCAGGTTTTCGTGCAATGCAATATGCCTATTTTGGGTGATCCATGAAGGGTAGGGTGCATCAAATTTCCCATGATTTTTCAAAAAGTTTTATTTCAATCTGTCCCTATGATTACTGTGTTCCAATGCCTGAAATAGCACATATGGCCAAATTTCAAAGATTTATGTGGTCATCTAGGGGGTCCACATCATTGATGCAATATTTAGTATTGGAGTTAAATTGACCAAAAAATTAAACATTCTATATCCCGGTTTCCGTGTTTGCAAAAGTATCAGAACCAGTAAAAATGTATTAAATAATCAAAACAGGGATACATTACATTGATTTCTACATTACTTTCTGACGTCTGACATTACAGTCTGGTTTATACATTATATTATTGATACTATATACATTATTGGTGATACAAGCAAGTCAAAGTCAAAAGAACACTACTTTAATAAAAAATGTTCAAGAGCTGTAAATGAACATGAACAATTAGTTTAGTCTCTAGTTTTTCTCTTTCGAAGATTAGGAAGCTTCTTTCTGTCGGATTCAACAACTTGTAGGACATTTTGGTAATGTTGTTCTGATCTGGCAGCCATGAGGAAATTAGAACTTAGCTTCACCCCACGCTCAGCACAATCATTTACGACGTTAACTGCCGAGATGTGTTCTCTGGATGTTTGAAAGGAAGCTAATTCTGGCCAATTTTCGATATTATGAGTCAGGAAAGAACTGTCAAGTTCCAGAACAGAGAAAATGTACCATGAATCTTTGTTGATTAAGTCGCCATGCTTTGTCGTGCTGGAAATGGAGTTTGGAAATTTGGGTTTCCCAAGTCCCGTACCAAATCGATGTTGTGGTAAAGATGCCTGATCTTGTGCTGGCTTTACTGCTATAAGTCTCTCAGCCAGATAGCGGCGTTCAGCTTCAGGGACTGCATCATTAAAGAGCGCAAGAGGTACCATCTCAGCAGTCAGGTACCATAGGTGATGCTTGAGAGCTTTTATCGCACTAGATGATATGCTGGGGCTGAGTTTTTCATATCTGAGGATGTCTTGGTAAAGACAGGTCATTCCATGGAGCCTCGACCGCGCTTGAACAGGTGATCCACCACCAGCTGTACAGCAAGCAAACAAAGTTGACAAACTCGCGCAGTTTGGGTTGTTGTGCTTCCGTGGTAATGGTTCCAGAGGGAAGAGAGCTGATCTGCTCCTCCAGCAGCACCATCTTAATGGAGTAGAGAAACTTGGCCATCCACCTAGCCTTGTGTACAGCACCAGGACGTCGAAATGAAAACTCTCTACTTGTCCCATCCAAGTAGAGCAAACAAAGATCAGAAAATTCTTTGTAGTCATCACATTGATGCTTCACAACAGACTGCGCGCATGAAATCGCTCTGGCCCTATAGTCATGGATTATGGTTTGTACATCATCTGAATAAGAGGTACCATCCAAAAAATTAAGTGCCTGATTATTGTTGTGCGGAACTGTGTCTAAATGCTTTCGGAACTGACAGAATATGGTAACTTCTAGTGACATTGGTGGTTCTATTTTCAGATCATTGAAGACTTGTGTAAGGATTACCTCGCCAACGTGATGCCGGCAAGCTGACCACAGTAAAAGCTCGACCTATGTCCTGGTGCAGGCTAACACATGCAGCCATGACTCCAGATTCCTGGGATCTTGGGAGCATTGCTCCAGTAAATTTGACCATGAGAAAAAGTAAATTTGGGTTTGGGTTTTGTTTATCCGCTAGACGTTATGCAATTTTTTTGCGTATACGTTCTTGTACAAACCAATTTTTTTAAATTACAAATTTAGTTATTTTAAGTTTAGTTGGTAATTCCATATTTAACAATTATTTTTATTTTTTGTTAAGCTTCAATGTTTTGATAATTAAAATTTTATTAAAACGTATATTTTTTTAATATCAAATTATCAGGATTGGACTATGTTCCATTTTTTGCAGATAGTGCTATAATTTTTTCAACAGCTTTCCTCTCGGTAATCATGGCAATGTTGCCTTTCTGATAAAATGGAATAATTTTTTGCAAGACAAATTTAGCATTGTTCCATTTTGTACGGTTAAACGGTAGACCTTCTTGCTGATGAAACATGTAGCATCGCAACACTTGCTCACATGTTGGCAGCCTAGATCCTGTTATCTCTGCATCTGCATCGCTGATTCCAGCACCAAGACCATAAATGGCAGCAGTTTGACGAGTTTTAACAGCATATTTATCATTTGTGCTACCTGAACTGGCCATAATGCACGACAGGTGTAAAGAGAACACAAAATTTATTAACGTAAACACTTGCACATAAACATTTAACATAAACACACAAAAATCACATTTATCATAAACACTTGCATATCAGATTATACATTGCAGTTCCTTTTAGAATATTCTATAACTTTCCACCACTTCCTAGCACTTTCTAGAGGTTTCTATCACTTTCTAGAGGTACTATCACTTTATAGAAGTTTCTATCACTTTTTAGAAGTATATATATGACCTTTAGAAATATCACTTACATGTTCTTGGGCTGATTTTTGTAGTGAACAAAATCTTTAAACTTCTACTATTTGGATCTCAAATCACAGAATGACTGTGGGGTTGGTGTGCATATAGGAAGTCTGTGTGGACCCCATAAATGGCATTCAAATCCAAAAATAATTCACATAGTAGGTTTTCTTAACCATTGGAACATTTCTAACTTAGGGACAAAGTGAAACTTTGTCATTGGTGATTTTGATGCACCCTAATGAAGGGCGCTTATCAAAATTGATGATTTTTGAGACCTGTTAACAGCTGTTTTGCTGTTAAAATTTTATCTGTGGAATACGCAAATCTGTGCATTAAATCTAAAGGTCATGTACAACATATTAAAATCTTGGGTATCTGTGATTTCCCCAGGTGTGAGCGTGACGTCATGATCTGAGAGATTTCCCATTGGCGGAGTGAGAGCAGCCGGTTCCGCTAGTGACGTCAGTCTGTCCTGGTTGGATACAGCTGCAAAGTGTGTGACGTCATCGCCAGCTCGCCACATGATTGGGAACGACACAGAGTTACATGTGAGCAGCATTCAGTGATCCAATACTGCGGCAGTTATTTGCGATCAGTGGTGAGTGAAGGGTGCGTTGCAGCTCATCATCATGTCTGCTGTTCGAAGAAAGTGTTCAAACAGCCCAAATGTTTTCTGCTACATTTGTGGATGCTTTACGTTACTAAAGCAGAGGATGAACATTACTGATTTCGTAAAAAAGGCATACCTGGCCTATTTTAAAGTTAAACTTGGGATCAGAATAAGTCGTGGGCTCCTCACACTGTTTGCAAAACTTGTGTGGAACATTTACGACAATGGACAAATGGAAACAGAAAAGGTTTGAAGTTTGGCATTCCTATGGTATGGCGAGAGCCCAAAAATCATTCAGATGATTGCTACTTTTGCCTTGTGAAGACTTCTGGCTTCAACGCAAAGAATAAACACCATCTAAAGTATCCTAACCTAGATTCAGCAATCAGACCAGTTTCTCACTCAGATGAAATTCCTGTTCCAATTTTCACGGACCTTCCAACACTCACAGAAGATGATGAAGATATGGAATTACCTGATGAGATCGAACGTGATATCACTGATGATGATTCTGAACAGCCTTCTTCATCAACGACACCTCAGCGATTTAATCAACTTGAGTTGAATGATTTAATTCGTGATCTCAGCCTTTCAAAAGAGTCATCAGAATTATTAGCTTCAAGATTGCACGAGAATAATCTACTTCATCCTGGGACAAAAATAACATCTTATCGCAATAGGGAAAGAGAATTGTTGCAATATTTTGGTGCAGAGAAGGATTTGGTTTACTGCCATAATGTAGAAGGACTTTTGAATGCAATGGGTGTAACCCACTATAGCCCCAATGAGTGGAGATTGTTTATAGACAGTTCAAAAAGAAGTTTAAAGTGTGTCTTGCTTCACAATGGGAATGAATATGGCGCGATTCCTATTGGTCATTCAGTGCATCTAAAAGAAGAATATGAAAACATAAAAATAGTGCTGGAGATGCTAAAATATGATGTTCATAAATGGGTGATTTGTGTTGACCTGAAAATGGTCAACTTTCTTCTTGGCCAACAAAGTGGCTGCACAAAGTATCCATGTTTCTTGTGCTTATGGGATAGTCGCGCCAAAGCTGAACATTGGGTAAAGGAAAAGTGGCCACTAAGGCAAAATTTAAATGTAGGAGATAAAAATATTGTAAACGAGCCATTGGTGGATGGAGAAAAGATCATTTTTCCACCACTCCACATCAAACTTGGGCTTATGAAGCAGTTTGTAAAAGCTTTGAATAAAGAAGGTGATTGCTTTAATTACATATGTGCAGCCTTTCCAGGTCTTAGTGATGAGAAGCTTAAAGCTGGTATATTCGATGGTCTCCAGATAAGAAAACTGATGAAAGATCCGCAGTTCAGTAACTCAATGACCGAAACGGAGGCAAGAGCTTGGAATGCTTTTGTGGCAGTAGTTAAGAACTTCCTAGGAAACAAAAAGTCTGAAAATTATGAAGATCTTGTAAAGGATTTACTTCTAAACTTTCAGCAGTTGGGTTGCAACATGAGCATTAAAGTTCACTATCTCAACAGTCATCTGGATAAATTTCAAGAAAATCTTGGTGATGTTAGTGAAGAGCAAGGTGAAAGGTTCCACCAAGATATCAAAGTGATGGAAGAACGATAACAAGGAAGATGGGATACCCATATGATGGCTGACTACTGCTGGAGCCTGCAAAGAGATTGTCTTGACATCTCTCATTCTAGGAAGTCCTATAAGAGAAAACTTATCAGCACTGAAAAGTAAGAAAACAAGAAAAAGACAATGTTAAGAAAACTGGTCCCGTGCTTGCTTTAATATGGATTCATTTTTTGCTTATTTAAACACTTTTAATCACTTTATGTGTCAATATTACCATTGTATATTAAAGTTCACTCCCTGCAAAATTGTTTACTTTTCCATGCTGATTCTGAGTATGTAAAAACTTATTTTTTGAAAAGAAAAAAAATTGGGCATAACCCTGCCAAAATGTGATATCTCCAAACTATCCGTATTTGATTGCTCGAAAACCTGACGTGATAGGCAAAAACTAAGGTGATTTTTGAAATCAGCACACCAAAGTTACCTAAAAACAGGTGTTAGAATTAAATCAGCAAAATTGGTGTTGGGCAGTGCTATCAATTAACTCACAATATCGGCACCGTTTAAAACTGATTAACTGCAGGATTTTTACTGTAATACCGCTTTTATTCAGACTTCGATCGAAACACGTGTAACCGTCACAACAGCAAGCCAAAAAATTTATTTATATATTATATATATATATATATATATATAATATATATATATATACATTTAAACTGCAAACACGCAGTATAATTAACGTAAAGAACAACGCTTGTATAGGAAAATATTCCGCGCAAGATGAGAGCGAGAGAACGAAACAAATGGAAAAATGAGGTAACCACCCGGGAATCGAACCCGGGATCTTCCGATTGCCGGTCAGATATGATAACCATTACACCACGGGCCTCACTCAATCAAATGCCGTAATTCCTCTACATACGCGCAGAAACCAATGCCCCAAGGGGGCACCTCCCGCATGCCGTACATTATATACATTTAAACTGCAAACACGCAGTATAATTAACGTAAAGAACGACGCTTATATAGGAGAATATTCCGCGCGTATGTAGAGGAATTACGGCATTTGATTGAGTGAGGCCCGTGTTGTAATGGTTATCATATCTGACCGGCAATCGGAAGATCCCGGGTTCGATTCCCGGGTGGTTACCTCATTTTTTCAATTTGTTTCGTTCTCTCGCTCTCATCTTGCGCTGAATATTCTCCTATACAAGCGTCGTTCTTTACGTTAATTATACTGCGTGTTTGCAGTTTATATGTATATAATGTACGGCATGCGGGAGGTGCCCCCTTGGGGCATTGGTTTCTGCGCGTATGTAGAGGAATTACGGCATTTGATTGAGTGAGGCCCGTGGTGTAATGGTTATCATATCTGACCGGCAATCGGAAGATCCCGGGTTCGATTCCCGGGTGGTTACCTCATTTTTTCATTTGTTTCGTTCTTTCGCTCTCATCTTACGCGGCTAATTCTCCTATACAAAGCGTCGTTCTTTACGTTAATTATACTGCGTGTTTGCAGTTATAATGTATATAATGTTACGGCATGCGTAGGGTGCCCCTTTGGGGCATTGGTTTCTGCGCGTATGTAGAGGAATTACGACATTTGTTTGAGTGAGGCCCGTGGTGAAATGGTTATCATATCTGACCGGCAATCGGAAGATCCCGGGTTCGATTCCCGGGTGGTTACCTCATTTTTTCATTTGTTTCGTTCTTTCGGTCTCATCTTGCGCGGTTAATTCTCCTATACAAAGCGTCGTTCTTTACGATATATATATATATATATGCACAATATATATATATATAAAACAATATATACACAGGCAGTATATATATATATATATATATATATATAGTATATTATATATATATATTTAAACGTACTTAGAAAAATCCTATAAACATAACTGTGAGTTGTAGTATTTCAGTACAGTATTTCCCTTTCCGTGACATGTGTTAAAAGTATTTGTTTATGCATTAAATATATTTTTCCTTTATTCGAGAAGCATAATTCATAAAAATTCAAGCTGAAATATCACATTTATTGTAACTCCCCAAATTATGAATCAGAAACTAGACAATTTTTAGATCCTAACTGCATTTTGTATCCTGCTTTTAACTTTATGTGAGGATACTGAAAATAAGTTTCCGCATTTGGTTATTGTATTATAAAATTTCTGTAAAAAACATCACCGTATAAAGAGAATAATTTGATTTTCCCGCATTTGGTTATTGTATTATAAAATTTCTGTAAAAAACATCACCGTATAAAGAGAATAATTTGATAAACCAAGTTTCTCCCTTCATTACAGCACAAAAAGAAACCCAAATTTCCTCTGTCTACCAATTGAACAACGTCCACTTTTTCGTTATAGAAAAAAATGGTTTTCTGTTACAAGAAAATCGAACGAAAATGCAGTAAAATTACGTTCAATTCGTATGCGCTTTGCAAGGCAGGAAAATTTGGCCATAGAGACTGTGTGATTCAGAGGGGCCGTAAAGGAGGTGGGGTCATTCGATTCTCTGTTGCCAAGGTTCACACGATCACCACAATCATCTTTATCTTTTTTGGTCCCCGCTAAGGGACACAGCTGACCCACATGCAGTTCGTGACCTCCGTTCAGAAGCTTAAAAGAGGCCCAAACATATTTGAAATGAGTTTTAACGCCAAACGCACGTTTCTCAACGAGGGAACGGATGAAAGTCTTCCCATAGTGTAATGTTGTAAATAGTTTATGCCGTACTTTTCGAACCTGGTTTACGATGCATTCTAGAACATATATATATATATATATATATATATATATATATATATATATATATATTAGTGGTGGACCGGATGTCAGTTTTTCAACATCTGCGGATGCGGATGTGGATGCGGATATTTAGTTAATCTATCAATATAATATAGAATTATGAATATATGACATAATTTTTCAAATTTCGTGATATTACTATTATGGCAGGCAATGCATAAGAATTAAAATTAATATTAATGTTTTCATTATGATAAAAATAATAACTTTCTGAAGGGTTTCAGCCGCAGAAAATTCAATGAAACAAGTTTCATTCAATTTTCTGTGTTACCAGTTTTTATATTTTGAGGCTTATATAGGTCTTTGTTCATTAATAATTAATACTTTACATGAAATGTGCATGACTGGGCCTTATAAGCTAATTTATAAGCTAATTTAATTGTAAATTGCATAATTTATTAGAGGTAATATCCGTATAACATCCGCAGTCAGAAGTGCGGATGTTAAAAATGACGCGGATATCCGCATATGAGGATGCGGATATCCGGTCAACCACTAAATTATATATATATATATTTAAAATTAACCTGATAACAACAAATATCGAACACAACCGAGCTTAAAGAGAAATCGAACTCAATTTTAATGTATACAAATATACACGGATGGCCAAAATTCGCGATCGGATCCAATAGAATGGTTGACAAAAGAATGAACTTCAACTTTTAAAACCCTTTACTTAAACCAAAAACGAGAGAAAAACATTACAAATTAAACTAAAATTAAATAAAAAGATACCTTGCTACTTATACTGTACGTCTAATTGGTCTGTATGGATGCCGTCGCGATCAACGCATAATTCCATTTGAAGGTGAAATGCGCCTTGAAGCTTTTCGTAGCATTTCAGATGTAATGGCCAACAATATGTAAAGAATTTCCATTTTTAACTTTTCATCAGAGTACATCCTCAGTGTGGCTAAGTTTGTTCTTCACAAAAAAACACAACCAGTTATCACAGGTTGGAGGTCGGGACTTCTGGGAGTCCAGTTGATAGATCCTCCTCGACCATTCCACACTGGAAATTGGTTGTTGAGGAAATTACGCACGTTAATAGCATAATGGTCTGTGTACCGTCTTGTAAAATAACACAGTTTACAAGGCCCTCTTTCTCTAGTTTCAAAATTAACCAATAGAACATCTACAGATAACTGTGACCAGTTACACTCGTATCGAAAAAAATATGGATAAAAATCATTTCACAAGAGTAGTATGACCGCAAAAATGTCGAGTGCAATGCAACTGCATGCATGAGAGACTAATTTAAACCACCCCCAACCCTCCGAGAGAGAATGGGGTTATGCAACAGTAACACCTCCAAAAGAAAATTAACCTGAATATATATATATATAATTTTCCTTCAAGAGTTCCTTGTTCCATGCACAGTCTGTGTGTATCATATATTATATATATATATATATATTTAGGTTAATTTTCTTTTGAGGGGTGCTACTGTTGCATAGAAAAGACAAAGCTTCTTTTATAAATATATATATATATATATATATATATATATATATATATACACCGTATATTTATATATATATATATATATATATATATATGTATATATATATATATGATGAATAAAACCACGAAGAAAAGGAAACGCAGAATGGTGCTCAAGCGCTTTCGTCTAATGACATCCTCAGGAACACTGAAGTACATAAAGAGTTACCACCTATATATAGGTTACAGAAAATATATACATATATATACATATACAATAAACGGAGAAATGAAAATATAAAAAAAAAATAAAGGATTGTGGGAGGAACATACAAATTGTAAAGAAAAACTACCGATTTTAGCACTTTGCTCGAATCCAACACAAGATCAAATGAATTGTTTCCAACCAATGTTATAGTTAATTAAAAAAGAAATAATAATAAATTGAAAAATAAAAATAAAACTTATAAGAGGAGCATACAAATTTATACTGGAAATCTGCCCAGGTTTTAGCACTCTGCCCTCCTTGTCTAAGTTCGATATATATAAAAATAAATTGAAAAATAAAAGTTATTAGAGTAGCATTTCTCAATTTATTTTCATATATATCGAACTTAGACAAGAAGGGCAGAGTGCTAAAACCTGGGCAGATTTCCAGTATAAATTTGTATGCTCCTCTTATAAGTTTTATTTTTATTTTTATTTTTCAATTTATTATTATTATTTTTTGCATTAACTATAACATTGGTTGGAAACAATTCATTTGATCTTGTGTTGGATTCGAGCAAATTGCTAAAATCGGTAGTTTTTCCTTACAAATTTGTATGCTCCTCCCACAATCCTTTAATTTTTATTTTCATTTCTCCATTTATTGTATATATATATGTAAAAATGAACAATGAACAATTCCCATACCATCATTATGTGGATTCATTGTCTTCATGCAGTACTTATGTTCGTATAGTTTTTATGTTTGAATGTTCATTTTTACATAAGAAACCAAAATCGCCTAAGCGAGTTTTGGATAGAATTTCGATTTGTACTTCTTTATTCATTACTGTATTTCTCTAATTCATCTTTTCTAATAATGACTTATACACTATGACGTCATAAAATAACAATTTTCTTTACGTTTCCCATACCTTGTACACTGAATCACGTGCTTAGTATTTGGACATCTTCCTTATTCAATGTATGGTAAAATTCTTTAATAATAATGTTGTGGTGTTATGTAGTATAAATATTATTATTCAACCATATTCATCTATACGTCCATATCTTATATTGACCATTATCCTATATAAATTTTATTAAATATTCATTTTTACTCGTGTCAGTCTATGAAACGCAAAACTTTATGCATTCGTTCGAAAACGCACAAATACGTTCTCGTATTATTTTTTTATTTTTACTTTTAATTATATCACCTCCCGCAATGAACTCGAAAATGCTGAGGTAAGTGATCAAATTCCGCTAATTACGGCAGAAGCGAACGCTTCTAAGATAAAAATCTCCTTTCGCTCTGATTCGAATTTATAATATTATCATGCGTTATGTTATATCATGTGTGTCATGTCCCATGTACTTCTGTTGTGCTAATAACCATATATTATAACCATATATTATAACGATATATAATAACCATATATAAATATAAAAACACTGTAAAAATTGTAAACGACGTAATGTACTTTAATGAAACTACTTTAATTAAACGATCATAATTTTATATATAATGTAGTAATGTGCTTTAATGAAACTGTAATTAATGATAATAACTTGTAATGTACTTTAAATGGAAGTGTAATTAAACAATAATAAGTGAATATGAATTAATTGGTAATTGTAATCGTAATTGTAATGAACCAAAATTAATACGTATTCAGTCATGTACTCAAATTGTACTTATGTACTAATACGAAATTATATCGCCTTCAGAAATGTAGACGGCGAAAAATACAATGTTTTTTTATTTTAATTTTTTTTTTTTTTATTTGGAATCTTTCAGCTGATCATGTGTTTAAAAGGGGGGAAACTTAACCTTCAACTGCATTCCCCAATATTTAGATAACATATAAATCATGTAATTGTAAAATAATGTCACTTCTTCTTAGACTTCACTTCGATTACCACTCCCTTGTTAGCAGCCTCGATGCGAGGATTGAGCAGAGGCCCCTTGCCTCCTTAACTTAATTTTTAGATTCCAGCCTGAGCTATGGTCGAAAGAGGTCGAACCTCTACCCCTGTAAATTCAGAGCACGACCTGTACATTTTTAGAAGTAAACTACAGTAAAAGAAGTTTTTTTATCTTTTCCTTCGTGCCTTGTTCTCTTCAGGAATTTAGTCAGTAAAGTCGGTAAGTTTAGTACCAAGAGAAAGTAACAGAGTATTATAGAAAGAGAAGAATTAACAACTGTCGACCCTATAGCGAGAGAAAAGAATTAGAATGTTATAGAAGAAAAGTATCGCGAGAAAATATCCGTTGCTGCCTCCCATCTAGAACCCCCGTCGATCCGAACCGACTCAGGGCCATAGACGGAGGGGATAACAGTCTGGCGAACCTGCATCAGGATAAAAATCAAGACGACCCAAGCACATAGAAGATATTGCCATAACAGTTTGGCGAGTCTGTAGCCAAGAGTTTAACAAGTGGCGACCCACCATTTGACCAGCGTGTCACGACTTCTTGTTCGTAACATCCACCCTTGAACCAGTGTGTCACGACTCCAAGTTCTCCACGCCTAGTTTTCATCCAAGAAGACGTAGCCAGCAAGACACGTCTTCAGGACACGTCTCTAAGGATTTCGCCGTAGAAATTTTGTTAAGTACAGCGTTGTTTTTTTTTAAGAAATTTATAAACACTTGAAAAGTCAGTATTATTAACAGTTAATAATGAGTATCAAGTCAGAATTTACAAAAAACACAGTGAACATTTCAGACACCAGTGATACATTTTTTTTAGTGAAACTAATTGTCACAGAAGTTAATTGTCACAGAAGTTAATTGTCACAGAAGTTAAAGTTAATTGTCACAGAAGTTAAAGTTAATTGTCACAGAAGTTAATGTCACAGAATTAATGTCACAGAATTAATGTCACAGAATTATTTTCACTATTATAGTTAGTATAAAATAATTTTATTTTATGTACCAAACATAATAGTATCGTACCTTCGCGTACATTCGAGTGAAATGTTGTTTACATTTTTTATTTTTGTTTACAATTTTTTCAAATTATTGAATTGAATTGACTTGCAAATTAAGAGAGAGAGAGTTATATACTTGATAGCATTTCAAGTAAGTCGGTTGCAACAAGAGGGACAACCAAACCCCAGAGGTTAATAGTCTCCACTTGATAGAGATCAAGTGCAGTCATTTTCCGTTTTCAGTTAATTTCAGTTAATTGGTTGCATCCAAGAGGGACAACCAAACCCCAGAGATTAATAGTCTTCACTTGATAGCAGTTCAAGTGCAAGTCAGTTTCATTTTCAGTAGACTTCACTTGATAGAGTTCAAGTGCAGTCAATTTTAGTCAGTTCAGTTTCAAGATACTTGATAGAGTTCAAGTTAGACAGTTTCAGGATACTTGATAAGAGTTCAAGTCAGAAGGTTGCATCCAGAGGGACAACCGCCCCAGAGATTTATAGAAATACTTGATAAGAGTTCAAGTCAGAAGGTTGCATCCAGAGGGACAACCGCCCCAGAGATTCAAGTCAGTTGCAAGTCAGTTTCAATTTCCAGTCTCAGTCAATTTTCAGTCTCAGTCAGTTTCAAGTCTCAGTCAGTTTCAAGTCTCAGTCAGTTTCAAGTCTCAGTCAGTTTTCAAGTCTCAGTCAGTTTTCAAGTTTCAAGTCTCAGTCAGTTTTCAAGTTTCAAGTCCCAGTCAGTTTTCAAATTTCAAGTCTCAGTTTTCAAATCCCAAGTCAGTTTTCAAGTCTCAGTTTCAAGTCCCAAGTCAGTTTTCAAGTCCCAAGTCATTTCACTGCAGTCAATTGAATTCAACTTTTTCTTTGTAGTTTAAGTGAATTTAATTTAAGAAAATGTAATTTAAAAATTTAATTCAACCTTTTTTTTGTTGTAAAAGAGAATTAAATTCAACCTGAATTGACCGGTTTGTGTCTTTAGTTAACCTTTTTTTTTTTTTTGTAAGAAGGAAATTGACCGATTTGTCTTTTCTTTTCATGCCATTATTGCGTATATAAATATATAGGTTAAATGACATATTTTATTGTTTGCAACCAAAACCGTTTTTACAAATGTTTGTAACGAGTTTTATAATTATTGTGATTATATGATGACAGAAATAGTGTAATAATTAATCGATCATGTACCTAATTTAATTTATCCTGCTCTGTACGGTCGGGAAATTTACCCGTATGACCGCACATACCCTAAATTTCAGTTGTGTTTGCTCTTTTTTGTCATGTAATTTTAATAAAACTTCTACACAACAAAATATATGTATTTATCTATATGCAAACAAGTTTTCAGACTAAAATATCAAATAATTCGAATTCTATCAACATTTAACGAAAAAGTATGATTTTTCTACTTAACATGCAAAAATTATTAAACCTTTTTAATATTTTTTTTTATTATATAAAAATAATTTTTAATGTAAAATTTACATGAAATTATTAAAAGAAAAGATTGTTCGAAATGCTTTCCTTCCATTTCAATAACTTTTTTATTCTTGGCCGAAATTCATCTATGGCTGGATTTACTTTTATTTTTAAGAATATTATAAAATTATGTTTAGCTCATTAAAATCAATAGTTGATTTCTATTTTTAATTTGTATTTTTCATTTCTTTGTTCAATTAATCGTGAGTAATTGTCCTTAAATTTAGAATTTTATAATAATCGACCTTGAGCTTAAAGGATTTTATAATAATAATAATAATAATAACAATAACAATAATTGACTTAAACTTAAAAGATTTTATAACCCTAAACCCATCTTAAATTATTATACATTATTTTTAAACTTTGTTAATTAAAAAACCTTCCAAATCCCTACACATACACACGCATGTATGCACACTCTACAGGGTGGGCGGAAAGTAGCTCCCTATTTTGGATTGGTAAAAAAATACGTATATTATCCATTTATTTCAGAAGAAATAATATGAAAAGGTAGGCATACATGGTAGGTTTTCTCTGAAATTCAATGTGGGCTCCAACTCTTTCCACCAGCTTCTGGAGCCACCCAGGAATGGCGTCCACTGACTTTAGCAGGAACTCCGGCGGGATGGAGGACATGACTTCCCGAATTCGGTCCTCCAGTTCTTCCAATGTCCTCGGTTTGGTGCGGTAGACTTCTTCCTTTACCCACCCCCAAAGAAAGAAGTCGCACGGTGTCAAGTCGGGGCTCCTGGCTGGCCATTGATGTGGACCACGACGACCCATCCAACGCCCAGGGAAGTGGGCATCCAGCCACTCACGGACAACAAGAGCGAAGTGCGGAGGGGCGCCATCTTGCATAAATATCAGATCGTCGATGTTCTCCCATGTGCTGACAACCGGCCAGACCTCGTTTCGCAACATAGCAAGGTACCGCTCAGCATTCATGGTGTTGCGCAGAAGGAACGGGCCCACAACCTGATCTGAGGTCATACCACACCACACCGTTACACTGAACCGATTCTGCCGTTTTTCAGCGGTAACCGTGCGACTTCTTTCTTTGGGGGTGGGTAAAGGAAGAAGTCTACCGCACCAAACCGAGGACATTGGATGAACTGGAGGACCGAATTCGGGAAGTCATGTCCTCCATCCCGCCGGAGTTCCTGCTAAAGTCAGTGGACGCCATTCCTGGGCGGCTCCAGAAGCTGGTGGAAAGAGTTGGAGCCCACATTCAATTTTAGAGAAAACCTACCATGTATGCCTACCTTTTCATATTATTTCTTCTGAAATAAATGGATAATATACGTATTTTTTTACCAATCCAAAATAGGGAGCTACTTTCCGCCCACCCTGTATATACTATATATACACAAACCTTATTTCCGAGTTACAGCCCGTTATGTATTCCAGCAAGTATCTGCCTTACCTTTAAAGGAAATGCTTAAAATAACCGCCTTGCGCTTGAATACATGCCTGCATCCCTGAACACGCCTCGTCATGGACTGCCTGACTCGTTCAAACATTTCAGGTATTGCTCGGATTTTCTGGCATCCTTGTTCTACACGATGGCGAAGCATTGCAACGTTGTCAATGGGTGTCACGTAAACGATGGATTTCAGATGACCCCACAGGTAAAAAAATCGAGTGGATTCAGGTCCGGGGAGCGATCAGGCCACGCAATGGGTCCTCCATGGCCTATCTATTTATCATGGAAATGGTCATCCAAATAGTCTCTGGCTACTCGACTAAAATGAAGCTGAGCGCCGTCATGCATAAACCACATCCGACGTCGGACACCAAGAGGAACTTCATCTAGTAAATCGCTTAAATCATTCCCTAAACATTTGGAATAGGATTCTCATGTTAATCTTCCAGGCAGAACAAAAGGATCGATTAAGTTGTCGGCAATAAGTTCTGCCCATACATTGATATTAAATTGCTGGTGGTGCCTTGAGTGGATGATGATATGCAGATTTTCTTCGGCCCAGTGATGAGTGTTGTGAAAATTGATCACGCCAGTTCTTGTGAAGGCAGCCTCATCAGAAAACAACACGGACGATAGAAAAAGAGGATCGCGAGCAAACGGTTGAAGGAACCAAGTACAAAAAGCCTCTCGTGGTGGAAAATCAGCTTCAGTAAGGCCTTGTACTCTCTGAATGTGATATGGGTAAAGCTGTTGTTCCCGTAAAATTCTCCACATAGTTGTGTATCTTACACCCTCTGCTGCTGCTATCCTTCGGGTGCTGTCACCAGGATATTCCTCTACGCGATTCAAGACCCGCTCCTCCAACTCAACAGTACTGGCGCTGATTGGTCTATCACCAGCTGAAACTCGATGGTTGAATGATCCTGCATCACCAAGACGCTCGTCTATTCTTTGGAAGGTCTTCTTATCTGGCAGATGGCGATTCGGAAACCTTTCCGCATACAGCTGTTTGAATAAGCCTCCATTCTTACTTCAAATGCACACTATCAGTGAATAGCACAGAAACTTTTAAGGTCTTTTTTCACTGGACTACACTTACTCACGATAAGAAGTTACGAATACGAACAGTGAAACACCGCGATGCACCTCTGACTGACTGATGGCTCTACACTCAACGATATTGAAACATGTCATAGAGTGTACGAAACATTACAATCGGCAAGGCCATACATGAAATAAGTCTCGGACACACTCACAAACATTGTCGGGAAGCACTGTTTGTAAACAGTTTGCTGAAAGAATTGCTGGAACACAAAACGGGCTACAACTCGGAAACAAAGCGATTTCGGGCATATGTATATTAAGTTTTTTAATTGTTTTCAGGTCCTGAATCCATCCTGAAAGTGCGTCCTACATGTTATGAAACACCATATATATATATATATATATATATATATATATATATATATATATATATATATATATATACAGGGTGGGCCGAAAGTCTAGATCCATAGGAAAATATTTATTTTAATACATAAATTACAAGAAATGGTAAATACTTAAAATGAATATCAACTTTAACTCGTAAATGCGTATCCTTGATATGTACAGTGGTTCGTACTCCAGTATATACAACAAATTGTAACAAATGCTCAAATTGGCGGCCTCTGACATCGAGACACTTAGGGATGGAATTTATGATTTTTAATAATTCTTCGAATTGACGTTCTCGAGATGCGTGTTTCATTTGATAATCTTCTTGTTGACTTTACTGGACTATTCGTTAAAGTTTCACATACAATTGCAGAGGTATTTTCATCAGTTCCAGTTTTTGGACGACCAGAACGCCGTCGATCATGTACACTTCCTGTTTCTTTGAAACGTTTAAACAACTTGCCAACAGTCGCATGTGTTACTGGATGCTTATCAGGATGATTTCTATTGAATTCGGTAGCAACTTCTCTCTGTGTAGCGCCCTGTCTTGCGTACATGAGCACAAGTTCTACCCGGTCTTCTGTTGTTAGATTCGAAGCCATTTCTGGGCTGAAATAAAAAAGTATTTGAGTATTTATAGTGGAGTACGAACTACTGTACAGTATCACGGATAAGCATTTACGAGTTAAAGATTATATTCATTTTAAGTATTTACCATTTGTTGTAATTTATGTATTAAAATAAATATTTTCCTATGGATCCAGACTTTCGGCCCACGAATTATATATATATACGCGTTAATAATGGAAATACATGCAAAACAGGAATAATTGGAATCACAATTCATATCGACAAGTGAAGTATGTTTCTAAATCGTGCCGACAACTGTCTGTAATATGGTAAACAAAATTTGAAGTAACAAATTTTTTGTCTTAATATAAAAATTTATTTTCAAATTATATTATAAAAAAAACATTCATTTAATTGTTAAACTAGATATTAGCTTTATGGGTAACATCTATTTTTTACCTTTCGCTATGCATTAAAGATTCTATCATACCCCCATTATTTTTAATATTTGTCATGGAATATGGGCGACCAATAAACTTTTTAATTTTCATATAAAAGTGATTCTTCTGGATATATCCACTAAATATATATATATACACATGAGGGTAATTCAATAAGTATCCGCACATTTTATTTTCACAATTTTATTTTCATATCTGATAGATTATAAACACATCACTTCTCAACGAGAAGTTCAAATTTAAGTTCTTGAAGGCATTTTCTAGTCTGTGCAGCGGTAGGAGGGAGCGCATTGTTGTGTAACAGAATGCAATGGAAGCATCCAACATCTACCATTGCGAGGAATTTCAAAGCGGAGCCGTCACCAGGTAAAGTTATACTAACACTGTTTTGCGATATAAGAGTCCCTATCCTTGAATATTATCTAGAGCGTGGAACTACAATAACAAGTGCATCGTATTCTGACATGCTTCGGAATGAGTTAAAGCAAACAATTCGCACAAAACCGAGAGGGCGATTGTCGGAAGTTGTTATTCTGTTACACGACAATGCGCGCCCTCATACCGCTGCACAGACTACAAAATACCTTCAAGAACTTAAATTTGAAGTTCTTGACCATCCAGCCTACAGTCCAGACCTGGCACCTTCGGATTTTTACCTGTTTGAACAACTAGAAGACGCTTTGAGAGGTCAGCGATTCCAAGGCGATGATGACCTGAAGGAGGCAGTGCATGACTGGCTACGCACACAGCCAAAAACATTATTTTGTGTTGGCATTAGGAAGCTTGTAGATTGCAGGACTAAGTGTATTGAGAAACAGGGAGACTATGTTGAGAAGTGGTGTTTATAATCTATCAGATGTGAAAATAAATTGTGAAAATAAAAAGTGCGGATACTTATTGAATATATATGTGTGTGTGTGTGCGTCTGTGTGTGTATATATATATAGTATTCTACCGAGGTAACTGCTCACGATGTCCATTTATTTTAAATAAATTATTATGTTAAAAGGAACAACATAGCTCAGGCCCACATCTTTGACATAGCCGAATACCACAGTTTTAGGTTATGCAGAATGAACAATTCGGGCGAAAACAATTTCATGGGTACCCATGATACCAACTTACATCTTTTTACGCTTCAATTAACATAAACATCTCTCTCTCTCTCTCTCTCTCTCTCTCTCTCTCTCTCTCTCTCACGGTTTGGTAAAAACTTAAGGACCGCCCACTAAAACTCGTTCTGACAATGAATGAGCTACATTCTGAAAGTGCGGGAGGGAGGAAGTCTTTTCCTCAGCATGCTCCATTCTAGGCGGGTCTTCTCCATGTCCTATAAAAAAAAGGAGCAGCGACATATGTGAAACATTTTAGTGTTGGAGAAGCATTTCAGATCTTTCGTACAAAGAGAGATAATTATTTTAAAATAAGATCTCGTCAACTTTTTAAAATAAAAATAGAAAAATTAAAAACTAACCCGCCATTCATTTCACGTCGTATATTCTCTGTTCTGAATATAAAGTAGTCTTATTCAATAGTGCTCTGAATGAAGTTTATAGAAGTTAATTCTTCTGCATGAACATTTGTGTAGAAGTGTGCTTTATGAAGTTTTGTGATTACTGTTTTTGTGATTTTTTGATTGTGCCTTATTGTGATTGTGCCCAATTTTATCTTTTTATTGTTTTATCTCAAGGGCTGACTCTTCCATACACAAATGTCTATCTGAATATGCTTCGTCGGTGGTATACCTCTACGGTGATACAATATGAGTACTGCTATTTTTATCTATATACTGTACATTCAGAACAGGGAGTCATACATTTATTTCAGTTATATATACAGTATATATGTATGTATATATGCGGAGGAGTGGCGACAAGCTTGACCTTCGTGAAATGAGGAATCATCGCATGGAACATTTGAAAGGTTGAAAGGTATATGCACATATAAACCATTCTCTAGGTATACGTTATTATTTTACAGAGCTGATGTGTGTGTTCATTTGATGGGACACGTGGACAATGACAATGTATTTTCGAGTCAGGCTCTGCAGGAATTGGCACGACAATGCCCTGAACCCGAGACAGGCACTCGGCCGAGAGGCACAAACGAGTCGAGCAGCTTCGACTGTAGCATGTAAACAGCCTATTGTTTAAGGGTACACCTCATGTAACTAACTAATTATTCCTCTTACATAAAAGCTCTTGTGAAATGAATGGCGCGTTAGTTTTTAATTTTTCTATTTTTATTTTAAAACGTTGAAGAGATCTTATTTTAAAATAATTATCTCTCTTTATCTTGCGAAAATAATACTACTACTAATAATAATAATAACAATAATAATATAGCGTGACTTGCTGTTGCTGTAATATTTTTCTTTTTTCTTTTAGGGACGATCAAGATCCGCCGCGTAACACGGAATGCATGTTAATCGGAAAAACGATGTAAGTTTTTCTTTCTTTTTACTTTTGTGTGTGTGTGTGTGTGTGTGTGTGTGTGTGTGTGTGTGTGTGTGTGTCCCAGGTAAGAAAAAACCAAGTATTTTCGACATTTTATTAAATAATAAAACTATGGGTAACATTTTAAGTATATTTATAAATTAATACATAATTTCGTTTACTATATAAAAGACATTTTTTATGTAATATTGGCTTCATTGTTTTTCGAAAACATGCAAATAGAAGTAACAATAATACATTATTTCGGTTTTACACAGTCTGAACAAAAATATATATATATATATATATATATTATATATATATAACCAACTTTAATTAATTATATTTTTAACATCAATTACATTTTAAATAAGTTATAGAATATAATTCCTGTCCTTAAACGTTACGCAAATTTATTATTAGTGGATACATTTTATAAATTTATTCAATATAATAATAAAAGCTACACTGTGCACGGTGCATATTGCTACAATTTAAAATAATTAACTGATGAAGTTGCAATTATATATACATATAAAACTTCACACAACACATCGAATGACTACAAAAGGGGGACCGTTTTTTCATCTCCACACACACAAATTGATCGTTGCTCGCATGGTCACACAAGTCGAATAATTCAAGATATTTCGTAAATTTCCCTCCACGAATCATATGCATGAGAAAGCAAAAGCAGTATTGACCACAGATATTGCTGCGCACACTCTGGAAACGGTAAGGGTTCCATATTATTTGTGGAATTTGCAACTATTTGAGAAATTTTACAATAATAGCATCATGCTACGGATGTACGCCCAGTGAATTAAAGTAGTACATACATTTCCTATTTTTAAAATAATGGCTATCCAGTGGATCCCTTCACCACTGTTAACATCTGTGTTTACAATAAGTGCGACGCAGTCTCTCGTGATTAGAAGTTTCAACGTTTCATTCTTCGCAAATACGCCAATAAATTCGGGGCGTGTGAATCGGTCACTCTTCATTCTCTTAGAAGTGTAACCGTATCCATTTTTAAAAATCCGTCACTACACCCCTAAACAGGTCAACTTCGATTAGATCTTGCGATTCGAGGTAAACTACTATGCTAATAGGCGCGACTAGAGGCTTGTCGAAATCTAATCTGACTGAGATATTTCCGCTCTGCTGGGGGCTTATGTGTATGGTTATGCTCCCACAGAAATCGGGAAGGAGGTCAAACGAATTCATTCTGCGTTACACTGGTTCCTAATCCGTCGCAAGCATTGACATTGTGCGCAAGAGTGCTGAAAGCTGTCGAGCAAAATGCAAACTCTTCACCTGTATAATAACGCGTTTCCAATGTCCCACCTAAAGCCACCCCGTTGACATACAGAGTTACATTTTAAAGGCCGAAATTTTCAAATTTAAATGAGGATTTTTTTATATTTGATATTCACAGAAGCGTGCTCTTGCATTCCAATTAATATCCTTTAAGGAAGAGCCCCGAGAGCAACATTTTCTATTTGCTTGGATGTTAAACCTGAAGGAACTGTAAACATCTTAAGTTGGACTCTATTAATTGGATATTTCACTATGGCATGTAGTAAATTTTTCTCAATTTCCATCTGCTCAGCAGAGCTTAATTTCACACGGCGTACGCGGAGATAGGCTTCCATAATATGACTCACTACAGGCTTCGCACCCTCTTCTTGGTCAGCACCCAATTTTAAACAAATCTCAGGGCTCTTATGGGTGAGTTTTAATTTCATATCGACCCCATTCACACGCAACTTCTCCTGGAACGTGAAATCTGTGTGGAAGCGTCCATAGCAGTTATACATCTCCTTTTTAGAATTTTTAAATTTGTTTTTCATACTACTTTCATCTCTAGCCTGATAACTTTTTATAGTTAAAAAGGTATCCTTCGCATCTTTTGAAATGTTGAGGACATTTTCAAGATAGGATCGTAGGTGATAGAAGCCAGACCCTGCCGAGATGACCTGATTTAAATACACGTCACACTGGTTGAATATGGAGTTTAGAAAGTTGGTCTCTGGGTATACGACGGAGTCGTTTTCGCAATCCGTTCCATCTGAATGTGCTATTCGTAGTTTAGCGTACATGTGCACAGATTTTGGGTTAAAAAAGTAAGGGCCTGAGCTCGGGCTCACCAATTAAGTAGGAGCAATCGGCTAGCTAATAGTGAATAGCGGATTAACTGTAATAAAGTCGCTATGCTCTATAGATATTTGAGTCAGGGGCAAGGCAAAGAGTGCCAGCTCCGATTTCCAACATTGTGAACTACACGGATGGATGAAACGTGCCATGTCGCAAGAGAAATAGTAACACCTCTCTCGGCAAGTAGCAATCAGTCTATGATTCATGAGAGCAACGTCCTTAGCTTATATCAGTTAAAAAAGTAGTCAACCATACGTTTCATGCTCTTAGAAGACTTCTATTTTTATGTCCTTTTACGTTTAACGCCACTAGTTGGTAACCCCTTCTGCTCCTTCTTCTTCTGGTTTTTATTCCCGCCACCACGCATTTTTCTCTTTGCGTCTTTGACAATTTTGTCCCGTGTACGTTTTAAATGCTTTTTTAGAGCATCTTTAGGCTTAACACCGGCCATTATGTCTTCTACCTTCTTAAGACCTGATTGTAACGCTTTCCTACCGAGATATCTGGCACCACAGCTGTACGCAGTATAGTCGAAAAAAATGGACCCAATCCCGCTTCTGCGCAGGTATATCACCCCTCCGTAGACTGAGAACGGCCTTTGGTTCATTCTATCGCAGTATGACGAAAGTGAAGTTTCACTGTTAAGCTACCGTCACCAAATGAAAACCTTTTCCCCTCAATCGTTCTTATACATATTGAGATGCTGGTCAGTAGGTTAGTTGCGACTCTGACATAATGAGGCTTATTGTATGCAATGTTTAAGCTCTTTCCTTTATGATTCGGAATGTGGGCGATGCGCAGCAGCCGCGCCTGGGTATCCCCAACAAACTGATGTTCCACGATATTGCTGTGAATATAGCACATGTCTGGGGGAGGGTCTCCATCATTCAATTTCTCTAATTTTAGCTGATACAATAAGCCACACAAATCATGTTGCGGCTCATGAAAAGTATCTCTTTGGAAGGCTAGTCCACATCTGCCCTCAGTTATAATTTTGAACAGTACTATGTCTTTAATATTTTTGTTAGCCTTCTATTTTAGAGTCAAAGTATGTACCCGAGTATCTTTGTTTACGATTTCGTATACTAAATCAGACGTAAGATTTGAACAATATCCTCGGCTGTATCTTAATGCCCCGGCCCTGTGTTACTTTTGTAGTGTAGTAATGGGCCTCCTCACTCCTGACGGAACGCATGGTATCGTCCCGAATTATTCCGGCCTTTTCACACTCATCACGGTTTCGAAGAATTATGAAAACGGGCTCTTTCTTGTCAATACTTAAAAACTTGGTGGCCAATTGAAATTCGCATATTTCAACCTCATATGATTCGCGGCCCAATTCAATGGGCCCATGTAGTTCTGTTATAAATTTGGCCAGGTTATTGTTAAGATGTACAGACAGAGAAGAAGAGGACAGGAGTGTGGCATAGAAGTGGTTAGGTACCATGTTGTGTACTATCTAAGCTTCATCATTGCATCAGCTTTTATATAGGTGTTGAAGCTTTCTGGGTACCCTAGCCATTTTACCAAGCACCTTTTTCTCTTTCCTGAACCTGTCACTTTCTGCATCTCCTCACCATACCAGACCCCCGCAATTTCTTCCAAATTCAAATCTTCAGCGTAATACAACACTTCGTCTTTAGGTCTCATAGCCCTAACTTTAAAAATCATTGATTTTGAAACGCGCAGAGCGTGGTGGTGCTCTACGAATATCTTTTCTCACCGCACTCTCTGTATGCGTACCTCTTTTTAAAATTTCGCTAGGTGTTGTACCAATCGCTCGGTGGTGTGAACGATTGTATGATGAAGACAGCGAATCCAGAACGTCTATATATCTGTATGTGCTATTATGTGTTAAATAGAAATGCATGCGTTCCTTTATGGTGTGCTGAACATTTTCTGCTAAAGATGCCTTATGTATAGAATTGCTAGAGTAATAACTGATATTAAACTCTGCTAGCATATTCTGAAAAGCTCGGCCTATAAATTCTTTTCCCATGTCCGTACAAAAATGGCCAGGAATCCTGTTTTCTTTCAACATCAAGGCTTTGGCGGCTTTAGCAACTGTTTCATGCGATTTATTTTTCAACGAAATTACCAGAAATATCTAGAGAATACATCTCTAATAAACAGGATGTAACGGTAGCTTCCATTTTACACTGAATATCTCTGCATGTCTGTTAAATCCGCCTGCCAAATAGAATCAACCGAGGCTGCTGATGTCTTGGCAGTTTTAAACCTTCTCCTCACCGGCTTATGAAGTGTATAAGCATCCTCCACCCGCAAAAATCTCTCAACATCTTTTTTCCCTATTCACTCATTATAAACGCCTCTGTACAGTTTATTAACACCCCGCGCGATTAGGGTTGTGCGTTGCTGCTTGGTCTCTTCTTCCTCTTCAGAGATGTTACCGCTGGGGGCAAAGGCGTTTCCAGCTATGGTCAGAGGCGGATTAAGAAACCTCGGGGCCTCGGGGCAACAAATAATATTGGGGCCGTTTTCTATAGCTTTTTTTTAACATAAAATAAAACAGGGAATTTGTCAGTTTCTGTAGTCTGTCAAAGAAGTTGTTTGCGAAATCTCGAATTATATCATCGAAACTCAGTTGATTAGGAGGCTTCTCAAGCATGGGAGCATGAGACTTCAGCCTCAATAGCCTCAGTAATAATCCGCCACTGGCTGTGGTACAAGCGATGCTTGCACATGTCTTTTAACCTGTTCAGATTACCTATCCCTGTTTTTGGGATGTTTAATTGCTGTAGTCTAGCTTTAATATGCTCCCATCCTGCTGGTGAGGGCCTATCCCACTTTCTCACCAAATCATGTACGATATCAATGATGTTCGAACCCTGTACCTTTGACACTTCAACAACAACGTCACCTGTATCTGACCATTGTATAATGGGATTCTCACTCAGTAGATTATAAAAACTTAATCCTTTAGTCCTCAATGTATTGGGAGACTATATTTTTTATACATGCTCGAGATGTTACGTACTTGCACCGTTCTTCTATACTTGCTCATGTTTGTCGTTGACAGTATCACCCCCATGTTTGATAACTACGGGGAACTCGACTAATGGTCCACCACTAATATATATATATATATATATATATATATATATATTAGCGGTGGACCGGATGTCAGTTTTTCAACATCTGCGGATGCGGATGTGGATGCGGATATTTAGTTAATCTATCAATATAATATAGAATTATGAATATATGACATAATTTTTCAAATTTCGTGATATTACTATTATGGCAGGCAATGCATAAGAATTAAAATTAATATTAATGTTTTCATGATGATAAAAATAACTTTCTGAAGGGTTTCAGCCACAGAAAATTCAGGTTTTTATATTTTGAGGCTTATATAGGTCTTTGTTCATTAATAATTAATACTTTACATGAAATGTGCATGACTGGGCCTTATAAGCTACCTTATAAGCTAATTTAATTGTAAATTGCATAATTTATTAGAGGTAATATCCGCATAACATCCGCAGTCAGAAGTGCGGATGTTAAAAATGACGCGGATATCCGCATACGCGGATGCGGATATCCGGTCCACCATAAATTTTATATATATATATATATATGTATATACATATTTAAAATTAACCTGATAACAAGAAATATCGAACACAACCGAACTTAAAGAGAAATCGAACTCAATTTTAATGTATACAAATATACACGGATGGCCAAAATTCGCGATCGGATCCAATAGAATGGTTGACAAAAGAATGAACTTCAACTTTTAAAACCCTTTAATTAAACCAAAAACGAGAGAAAAACATTACAAATTAAACTAAAATTAAATAAATAGATACCTTGCTACTTATACTATATGTCTAATTGGTCTGTATGGATGCCGTCGCGATCAACGCATAATTCCATTTGAAGGTGAAATGCGCCTTGAAGCTTTTCGTAGCATTTCAGACGTAATGGCCAACAATATGTAAAGAATTTCCATTTTTAAATTTTCATCAGAGTACATGCTCAGTGTGGCTAAGTTTGTTCTTCACAAAAAAACACAATCAGTTATCACAGGTTGTGGGGTCGGGACTTCTGGGAGGCCAGTTGATAGATGCTCCTCGATCATTCCATACTGGAAATTGGTTGTTGAGGAAATTTCGCACGTTAATAGCATAATGGTCTGTGTACTGTCATGTAAAATAACACAGTTTACAAGGCCCTCTTTCTCTAGTTTCAAAATTAACCAATAGAACATCTACAGATAACTTTGACATGAGTAGTATGACTGCAAAAATGTCGAGTGCAATGCAACTGCATCCATGAGAAACTAATTTAAACCACCCCCAACCCTCCAAGAGAGAATGGGGTTATGCAACAGTAACACCTCCAAAAGAAAATTAACATGAATATATATATATATAATTTTCCTTCAAGAGTTCCTTGTTCCATGCACAGTCTGTGTGTATCATATATATATATATATATATATATATATATATACATATATAGGTTAATTTTCTTTTGAAGGGTGTTACTGTTGCATAGAAAAGACAAAGCTTCTTATATATATATATATATATATTATATATATATATAATATATATATATATATATACACCGTATATTTATATATATAAATATATATGATGAATAAAACCACAAAGAAAAGGAAACAGAATGGTGCTCAAGCGCTTTCGTCTAATGACATCCTCAGGAACACTGAAGTACATAAAGAGTTACCGCCTTTATATAGGTTACAGAAAATATATACATATATATACATATACAATAAACGGAGAAATGAAAATAAAGATAAAAAATTAAAGGATTGTGGGAGGAGGATACAAATTGTAAGGAAAAACTACCGATTTTAGCACTTTGCTCGAATCCAACACAAGATCAAATGAATTGTTTCCAAACAATGTTGTAGTTAATTAAAAAAGAAATAATAATAAATTGAAAAATAAAAATAAAACTTATAAGAGGAGCATACAAATTTATACTGGAAATCTGCCCAGGTTTTAGCACTCTGCCCTTCTTGTCTAAGTTCGATATATATAAAAATAAATTGAAAAATGGTACTCTAATAACTTTTATTTTTCAATTTATTTTTATATATATCGAACTTAGACAAGGAGGGCAGAGTGCTAAAACCTGGGCAGATTTCCAGTATAAATTTGTATGCTCCTCTTATAAGTTTTATTTTTATTTTTCAATTTATTATTATTATTTTTTGCATTAACTATAACATTGGTTGGAAACAATTCATTTGATCTTGTGCTGGATTCGAGCAAAGTGCTAAAATCGGTAGTTTTTCCTTACAAATTTGTATGCTCCTCCCACAATCCTTTAATTTTTATTTTTATTTCTCCATTTATTGTGTATATATATATATATATATATATGATGAATAAAACTACGAAGGGAAAAGAAACACAAAGGGGTGCTCAAGCGCTTTCGTCTAATGACATCCTCAGGAACACTGGAGTGAAAGGACAGATCAAGGCAATATATAGGTTACAAAAATAAACATACATACATACATATACATATATATATAATATATATATATATATATATACACATATATATATACATATACATATATAGAGTAAGCATAGAAAAAATTATATATGTATATGTATATATATATATATATATATATGTACGTATGTTTATTTTTGTAACCTATATATTGCCTTGATCTGTCCTTTCACTCCAGTGTTCCTGAGGATGTCATTAGACGAAAGCGCTTGAGCACCCCTTTGTGTTTCTTTTCCCTTCGTGGTTTTATTCATCATAAATATTTTTCACGTGTCACTTTCGTGAAATAATTTTTCATATATATATATATATATATATATGGGAATGAACTCAGAATGGTTCCCTGAGTTTTTTCTGATACACACAGACCGTGCATGGAACAAGGAACTCTTCAGGGATAATTAAATCCACTATAGTCCAAATAATTAATGGTAAATGAAAAATACCATAGTTTTTCTTTTTCATGATGCTAGCCCGACGTGGGTAACGGGTCTCTCGCAAAGAGGTCCCATAAATATAGCTTCCCTCACCACCTATCTGCAAAGCAGACAGGATCCAGCTTTGGGACATGGATCTAGGGTTTAAAGCAGCCTAGCCCCACTACAATTAGAACCTCAATATAAGTAAAAGACTCGTTCCTTTCACGTCCGACTGAATAAATCAAAGAAAAGGGGTAGCTATTATATTTGTAGCCAAAACCAAAACTTAAACCTCAACTGGCAGAATTGAGCGTCGATTGTCAAGGCACATAACATGTCCGTTTCATGATGGGAATGAACTCAGAATGGTTCCCTGAGTTTTTTATGATGCACACAGACCGTGCATGGAACAAGGAACTCTTCTGGGATAACTAAATCCACTATAGTCCGAATAAGTAATGGTAAATGAAAAATACCATAGTTTTTCTTTTTCATGATGCAAGCCCGACGTGGGTAACGGGCCACTCGCAAAGAGGCCCCATAAATATAGCTTCCTTCACCAGCTATCTGCAAAGCAGACAGGATCCAGCTTTGGGACATGGATCTAGGTTTTAAAGCAGCCTAGCACCACTACATTTAGAAACTCAATATAAGTAAAAGACTCGTTCATTCACGTCTGATTGAATAAATCAAAGAAAAAGGGGTAACTATTATATTTTTAGCCAAAACCAAAACTTAAACCTCAACTGGCAGAATTGAGCGTCCACTTTTCAATGCACATAACATGTCCGTTTCATGATGGGAATGAATTCAGAATGGTTCCGTGAGTTTTTTATGATACACACAGACCGTGCATGGAACAAGGAACTCTTCTGGGATAATTAAATCCACTATATTCCGAATAAGTAATGGTAAATGAAAAATACCATAGTTTTTCTTTTTCATGATGCAAGCCCGACGTGGGTAACGGGCCACTCGCAAAGAGGCCCCATAAATATAGCTTCCTTCACCAGCTATCTGCAAAGCAGACAGGATCCAGCTTTGGGACATGGATCTAGGTTTTAAAGCAGCCTAGCACCACTACATTTAGAAACTCAATATAAGTAAAAGACTCGTTCATTCACGTCTGATTGAATAAATCAAAGAAAAAGGGGTAACTATTATATTTTTAGCCAAAACCAAAACTTAAACCTCAACTGGCAGAATTGAGCGTCCACTTTTCAATGCACATAACATGTCCGTTTCATGATGGGAATGAATTCAGAATGGTTCCGTGAGTTTTTTATGATACACACAGACCGTGCATGGAACAAGGAACTCTTCTGGGATAATTAAATCCACTATATTCCGAATAAGTAATGGTAAATGACAAATACCATAGTTTTTCTTTTTCATGATGTAACCCCGACATGGTTAACGGGTCTCTCGCAAAGTGGTCCCATAAATATAGCTTCCCTCACCAGCTATCTGCAAAGCAGACAGGATCCAGCTTTGGGACATGGATCTAGGGTTTAAAGCAGCCTAGCCCCACTACATTTAGAACCTCAATTTAAGTAAAAGACTCGTTGCATTCACGTCGGATTGAATAAATGCAAAGAGTCTTTTACTTATATTAAGGTTCTAAATGTAGTGGGGCTAGGCTGCATTAAACCCTAGATACATGTCCCAAAGCTGGATCCTGTCTGCTTTGCAGATAGCTGGTGAGGGAAGCTATATTCATGGGACCTCTTTGCGAGAGACCCGTTACCCACGTCGTGCTTGCATCATGAAAAAGAAAAACTATGGTATTTGTCATTTACCATTACTTATTCGGACTATAGTGGATTTAATTATCCCAGAAGAGTTCCTAGTTCCATGCACGGTCTGTGTGTATCATTGCAGTTAAATGTATATATATATATATATATATATATATATATGTAAAAATGAACAATGAACAATTCCTATACCATCATTATGTGGATTCATTGTCTTCATGCAGTACTTATGTTCGTATAGTTTTTATGTTTGAATGTTCATTTTTACATAAGAAACCAAAATCGCCTAAGCGAGTTTTGGATAGAATTTCGATTTGTACTTCTTTATTCATTACTGTATTTCTCTAATTCATCTTTTCTAATAATGACTTACACACTATGACGTCATAAAATAACTTAATTCTCTTTACGTTTCCCATACCTTGTACACTGAATCACGTTCTATGGTAAATTCTTTAATAGTAATGTTGTGGTGTTATGTAGTATAAATATTATTATTCAACCATATTCATCTATACGTCCATATCTTATCTTGACCATTATCCTATATAAATTTTATTAAATATTCATTTTTACTCGTGTTAGTCTATGAAACGCAAAACTTTATGCATTCGTTAGAAAACGCACAAATACGTTATCGTATTATTATTATTTTTTTTTTTTAATTATATCACCTCCCGCAATGAATTCGAAAATGCTGAGGTAAGTGATCAAATTCCGCTAACTACGGCAGAAGCGAACGCTTCTAATATAAAAATCTCCTTTCGCTCTGATTCGAATTTATAACATTATCATGCGTTATGTTATATCATGTGTGTCATGTCCCATATACTTGTGTTGTGCTAATAACCATATATTATAACCATATATTATAACGATATATAATAACCATATATAAATATAAAAACACTGTAAGAATTGTAAACGACGTAATGTACTTTAATGAAACTACTTTAATTAAACGATCATAATTTAATATATAATGTAGTAATGTGCTTTAATGAAACTGTAATTAATGATAATAACTTCTAATGTACTTTAAATGGAAGTGTAATTAAACAATAATAAGTGAATATGAATTAATTGGTAATTGTAATCGTAATTGTAAAGAACCAAAATTAATACGTATTCAGTCATGTGCTCAATTTGTACTTATGTACTAATACGAAATAATATCACCTTCAGAAATGTAGACTCGGCGAAAAATACAATTAGTTTTTTAATTTTACTTTTTATAATTTTTATTTGGAATCTTTCAGCTGATCATGTGTTTAAAAGGGGGGAAACTTAACCTTCAACTGCATTCCCCAATATTTAGATAACATATAAATCATGTAATTGTAAAATAATGTCACTTCTTCTTAGACTTCACTGCGATTACCACTCCCTTGTTAGCAGCCTCACTGCGAGGATTGGGCAGAGGCCCCTTGCCTCCTTAACTTAATTTTTAGATTCCGGCCTGAGCTATGGTCGAAAGAGGTCGAACCTCTACCCCTGTAAATTCAGAGCACGACCTGTACATTTTTAGAAGTAAACTACAGTAAAAGAAGTTTTTTTATCTATTCCTTCGAGCCTTGTTCTCTTCAGGAATTTAGTCAATAAAGTCGATAAGTTTAGTACCAAGAGAAAGTATCAGAGTATTATAGAAAGAGAAGAATTAACAACTGTCGACCCTATAGCGAGAGAAAAGAATTAGAATGTTATAGAAGAAAAGTATCGCGAGAAAATATCCGTTGCTGCCTCCCATCTAGAACCCCCGTCGATCCGAACCGACTCAGGGCCATAGACGGAGGGGATAACAGTCTGGCGACCCTGCATCAGGATAAAAATCAAGATGACCCAAGCACATAGAAGATATTGCCATAACAGTCTGGCGAGTCTGTAGCCAAGAGTTTAACAAGTGGCGACCCACCATTTGACCGGCGTGTCACGACTTCTTGTTCGTAACTTCCACCCTTGAACCGGTGTGTCACGACTCCAAGTTCTCCACGCCTAGTTTTCATCCAAGAAGACGTAGCCAGCAAGACACGTCTTCAGGACACGTCTCTAAGGATTTCGCCGTAGAAATTTTGTTAAGTACAGCGTTGTTTTTTTTAAAGAAATTTATAAACACTTGAAAAGTCAGTATTATTAACAGTTAATAATGAGTATCAAGTCAGAATTTACAAAAAACACAGTGAACATTTCAGACACCAATGATACATTTTTTTTTAGTGAAACTAATTGTCACAGAAGTTAATTGTCACAGAAGTTAATTGTCACAGAAGTTAATTGTCACTGAAGTTAATTGTCACAGAAGTTAATGTCACAGAATTAATGTCACAAAATTATTGTCACAGAATTATTTTCACTATTATAGTTAGTATAGAATAATTTTATTTTATGTACCAAACATAATAGTATCGTACCTTCGCGTACATTCGAGTGAAATGTTTACATTTTTTATTTTTGTTTACAATTTTTTCAAATTATTGAATTGACTTGCAAATTAAGAGAGAGAGAGTTATATACTTGATAGCATTTCAAGTAAGTCGGTTGCACCAAGAGGGACAACCAAACCCCAGAGGTTAATAGTCTCCACTTGATAGAGATCAAGTGCAGTCATTTTCCGTTTTCAGTTAATTTCAGTTAATTGGTTGCATCCAAGAGGGACAACCAAACCCCAGAGATTAATAGTCTTCACTTGATAGCAGTTCAAGTGCAAGTCAGTTTCATTTTCAGTAGACTTCACTTGATAGAGTTCAAGTGCAGTCAATTTTAGTCAGTTCAGTTTCAAGATACTTGATAGAGTTCAAGTTAGACAGTTTCAGGATACTTGATAAGAGTTCAAGTCAGAAGGTTGCATCCAGAGGGACAACCGCCCCAGAGGTTTATAGAAATACTTGATAAGAGTTCAAGTCAGAAGGTTGCATCCAGAGGGACAACCGCCCCCGAGATTTAAGTCAGTTGCAAGTCAGTTTCAATTTCCAGTCTCAGTCAATTTCCAGTCTCAGTCAGTTTCAAGTCTCAGTCAGTTTCAAGTCTCAGTCAGTTTTCAAGTCTCAGTCAGTTTTCAAGTCTCAGTCAGTTTTCAAGTTCCAAGTCTGTCAGTTTTCAAGTTTCAAGTCTCAGTTTTCAAATCCCAATCAGTTTTCAAGTCTCAGTTTCAAGTCCCAAGTCAGTTTTCAAGTCCCAAGTCATTTCAATGCAGTCAATTGAATTCAACTTTTTCTTTGTAGTTTAAGAGAATTTAATTTAAGAAAATGTAATTTAAGAATTTAATTCAACCTTTTTTTTTGTTGTAAAAGAGAATTAAATTCAACCTGAATTGACCGGTTTGTGTCTTTAGTTAACCTTTTTTTTTTTTGTAAGAAGGAAATTGACCGATTTGTCTTTTCTTTTCATGCCATTATTGCGTATATAAATATATAGGTAAAATGACATATTTTATTGTTTGCAACCAAAACCGTTTTTACAAATGTTTGTAACGAGTTTTATAATTATTGTGATTATATGATGACAGAAATAGTGTAATAATTAATCGATCATGTACCTAATTTAATTTATCCTGCTCTGTACGGTCGGGAAATTTACCCGTATGACCGCACATACCCTAAATTTCAGTTGTGTTTGTTCTTTTTTGTCATTTAATTTTAATAAAACTTCTACACAATAAAACATATGTATTTATCTATATGCAAACAAGTTTTCAGACTAAAATATTAAATGATTCAAATTCTATCAACATTTAACGAAAAAGTATGATTTTTCTACTTAACATGCAAAAATTATTAAACCTTTTTAATATTTTTTTTATTATATAAAAATAATTTTTAATGTAAAATTTTCCTGAAATTATTAAAAGAAAAGATTGTTCGAAATGCTTTCCTTCAATTTCAATAACTTTTTTGTTCTTGGCCGAAATTCATCTTTGGCTCGATTTACTTTTATTTTTAAGAATATTATAAAATTATGTTTAGCTCATTAAAATACATAGTTGATTTCTATTTTTAATTTGTATTTTTCATTTCTTTGTTCAATTAATCGTGAGTAATTGTCCTTAAATTTAGAATTTTATAATAATCGACCTTGAGCTTAAAGGATTTTATAATAATAATAATAATAATAACGATAACAATAATTGACTTAAACTTAAAAGATTTTATAACCCTAAACCAATCTTAAATTATTATACATTATTTTTAAACTTTGTTAATTCAAAAACCTTCCAAATCCCTACACATACACACGCATGTATGCACACTATATATACTATATATACAAACCTTATGCCAAAATCATTAGGTATCACAATAAACTATTTCATTGCGTGTAAGTGCTAACTATGCTATTTAATCTTAATCATTTTTGGTTTCTGATATAACTTGCTCATGCATTTATTCAGTCAATTTAACAATCCTCTCGGCTAATCTGTCCCTCAAAATTATAAGATACACACTTTGTACCTAATACACAAATACACACTAGAACACAGGTCTATACATCATCCACTACGTAATTCGATTTTTACCTACACTAGTCAATAAAATTACTTTATGATTTGTACTATCATGGTAACCTTGAAAAATCCATGAACTTTAAAATTTATATTTTTCCCTTTTACCTATTCATTATGTATTTAATTTTCCACACAGAAAAATGAAATTTTGTTAAAAATTCAACAATATCATTCTTTGTCTAACGTAATTGTTTGTCTAAATTAACGTATTAATCCTTTTATTCTGTTTGCATAAAAATAAAGTTTTAATCTTTGAATTTTTATATTTTATAATAGCCCTCTAAGCAAGTGTCATGTTAAAAATTTGATTACTCTGCATTGTACCCAACCACCCGAACTCACTTGTTCTGCATAAAACTTGTAATGTAAAGAAAAATTCGTCATCTAACTTGAATTAGTTAGGATGTTATTTTCTCAATTGTATTGGATTATTTGTATTATATTATTGTATTAATTAATACCGTTTTTAAAAGGGGGAGTACTGTATTCATTACTGTATTTCTCTAATTCATCTTTTCTAATAATGACTTATACACTATGACGTCATAAAATAACTTAATTCTCTTTACGTTTCCCATACCTTGTACACTGAATCACGTGCTTAGTATTTGGACATCTTCCGTATTCAATGTATGGTAAAATTCTTTAATAATAATGTTGTGGTGTTATGTAGTATAAATATTATTATTCAACCATATTCATCTATACGTCCATATCTTATCTTGACCATTATCCTATATAAATTTTATTAAATATTCATTTTTACTCGTGTCAGTCTATGAAACGCAAAACTTTATGCATTCGTTAGAAAACGCACAAATACGTTATCGTATTATTATTATTTTTTTTTTTAATTATATCACCTTCCGCAATGAACTCGAAAATGCTGAGGTAAGTGATCAAATTCCGCTAACTACGGCAGAAGCGAACGCTTCTAAGATAAAAATCTCCTTTCGCTCTGATTCGAATTTATAATATTATCATGCGTTATGTTATATCATGTGTGTCATGTCTTGTGTTGTACTAATAACCATATATTATAACCATATATTATAACGATATATAATAACCATATATAAATATAAAAACACTGTAAGAATTGTAAACGACGTAATGTACTTTAATGAAACTACTTTAATTAAACGATCATAATTTCATATATAATGTAGTAATGTGCTTTAATGAAACTGTAATTAATGATAATAACTTGTAATGTACTTTAAATGGAAGTGTAATTAAACAATAATAAGTGAATATGAATTAATTGGTAATTGTAATCGTAATTGTAATGAACCAAAATTAATACGTATTCAGTCATGTACTCAAATTGTACTTATGTACTAATACGAAATTGTATCGCCTTCAGAAATGTAGACTCGGCGAAAAATACAATTAGATTTTTATTTTTATTTTTTTAATTTTTATTTGGAATCTTTCAGCTGATCATGTGTTTAAAAGGGGGGAAACTTAACCTTCAACTGCATTCCCCAATATTTAGATAACATATAAATCATGTAATTGTAAAATAATGTCACTTCTTCTTAGACTTCACTTCGATTACCATTCCCTTGTTAGCAGCCTCGCTGCGAGGATTGGGCAGAAGCCCCTTGCCTCCAAACCTTAATTTTTAGATTCCGGCCTGAGCTATGGTCGAAAGAGGTCGAACCTCTACCCCTGTAAATTCAGAGCACGTCCTGTACATTTTTAGAAGTAAACTACAGTAAAAGAAGTTTTTTTATCTTTTCCTTCGAGCCTTGTTCTCTTCAGGAATTTAGTCAGTAAAGTCGATAAGTTTAGTACCAAGAGAAAGTATCAGAGTATTATAGAAAAAGAAGAATTAACAACTGTCGACCCTATTGCGAGAGAAAAGAATTAGAATGTTATAGAAGAAAAGTATCGCGAGAAAATATCCGTTGCTGCCTCCCATCTAGAACCCCCGTCGATCCGAACCAACTCTGGGCCATGGACGGATGGGATAACATATATATATATATATATATATATATATATATATTTTCTGTAACCTATATATAGGCTGTAATTCTTTATGTACTTGAGTGTTCCTGAGGATGTCATTAGACGAAAGCGCTTGAGCACCATTCTGTTTCCTTCCTTCGTGGTTTTATTCATTATAAATATTTTTCACGTGTTACTTTCGTGAAATTATTTTCATATATATATATATATATGATACACACAGAGAGTGCATGGAACAAGGAACTCTTCTGGGATAATTAAATCCACTATAGTCAGAATAAGTAATGGTAAATGACAAATACCATAGTTTTTCTTTTTCATGATGCTAGCCCGACGGGGGCAACGGGTCACTCGCAAAGAGGTCCCATAAATATAGCTTCCCTCACCAGCTATCTGCAAAGCAGACAGGATCCAGCTTTGGGACATGGATCTAGGGAAAGCAGCCTAGCCCTGCTACATTTAGAACCTCAATATAAGCAAAAGACTCGCTGCCTTCACGTCAGATTGAATACATAAAAGAAAAAGGGGTAACTATTATATTTTAAGCCAAAAACCAAAACTTAAACCTCAACTGGTAGAATTGAGCGTCCACTTTTCAAGGCACATAACATGTCCGTTTCAAGATGGGAATGAACTCAGAATGGTCCCCTGAGTTTTTTATGATACACACGGACAGTGCATGGAACAAGGAACTCTTCTGGGATTTGTCATTTGTCATTTACCATTCCTTATTCGGACTATAGTGGATTTAATTATCCCAGAAGAGTTCCTTGTTCCATGCACTGTCTGTGTGTATCATAAAAAACTCAGGGGACCATTCTGAGTTCATTCCCATCTTGAAACGGACATGTTATGTGCCTTGAAAAGTGGACGCTCAATTCTACCAGTTGAGGCTCAAGTTTTGGTTTTTGGCTAAAAATATAATAGTTACCCCTTTTTCTTTTATGTATTCAATCTGACGTGAAGGCAGCGAGTCTTTTGCTTATATTGAGGTTCTAAATGTAGCAGGGCTAGGCTGCTTTCCCTAGATCCATGTCCCAAAGCTGGATCCTGTCTGCTTTGCAGATAGCTGGTGAGGGAAGCTATATTTATGGGACCTCTTTGCGAGTGATCCGTTGCCCCCGTCGGGCTAGCATCATGAAAAAGAAAAACTATGGTATTTGTCATTTACCATTACTTATTCGGACTATAGTGGATTTAATTATCCCAGAAGAGTTCCTTGTTCCATGCACTGTCTGTGTCTATCGTAAAAAACTCAGGGGACCATCCTGAGTTCATTCCCATATATATATATATATACATATATATATATATACAAGGTGTTTCATAACATGTGGGACGCAATTTCAGGATGGATTCAGGAACTGAAAACCATGAAAAAAGTTTATATAAACATATGCTTGAAATCGCATTGTTTCCGAGTTACAGCCCGTTATGTGTTCCAGCAAGTATCTGCCTTACCTTTAAAGGAAATGCTTAAAATAACCGCCTTGCGCTTGAATACATGCCTGCATCCCTGAACACGCCTCGTCATGGACTGCCTGACTCGTTCAAACATTTCAGGTATTGCTCGGATTTTCTGGCATCCTTGTTCTACACGATGGCGAAGCATTGCAAAGTTGTCAATGGTGTCACGTAAACGATGGATTTCAGATGACCCCACAGGTAAAAAAATCGAGTGGATTCAGGTCCGGGGAGCGATCAGGCCACGCAATGGGTCCTCCATGGCCTATCTATTTATCATGGAAATGGTCATCCAAATAGTCTCTGGCTACTCGACTAAAATGAAGCTGAGCGCCGTCATGCATAAACCACATCCGACGTCGGACACCAAGAGGAACTTCATCTAGTAAATCGCTTAAATCATTCCCTAAACATTTGGAATAGGATTCTCATGTTAATCTTCCAGGCAGAACAAAAGGATCGATTAAGTTGTCGGCAATAAGTTCTGCCCATACATTGATATTAAATTGCTGGTGGTGCCTTGAGTGGATGATGACATGCAGATTTTCTTCGGCCCAGTGATGAGTGTTGTGAAAATTGATCACGCCAGTTCTTGTGAAGGCAGCCTCATCAGAAAACAACACGGACGATAGAAAAAGAGGATCGCGAGCAAACGGTTGAAGGAACCAAGTACAAAAAGCCTCTCGTGGTGGAAAATCAGCTTCAGTAAGGCCTTGTACTCTCTGAATGTGATATGGGTAAAGCTGTTGTTCCCGTAAAATTCTCCACATAGTTGTGTATCTTACACCCTCTGCTGCTGCTATCCTTCGGGTGCTGTCACCAGGATATTCCTCTACGCGATTCAGGAACCGCTCCTCCAACTCAACAGTACTGGCGCTGATTGGTCTATCACCAGCTGAAACTCGATGGTTGAATGATCCTGCATCACCAAGACGCTCGTCTATTCTTTGGAAGGTCTTCTTATCTGGCAGACGGCGATTCGGAAACCTTTCCGCGTACAGCTGTTTGAATAAGCCTCCATTCTTACTTCAAATGCACACTATCAGTGAATAGCACAGAAACTTTTAAGGTCTTTTTTCACTGGACTGCACTTACTCACGATAAGAAGTTACGAATACGAACAGTGAAACACCGCGATGCACCTCTGACTGACTGATGGCTCTACACTCAACGATATTGAAACATGTCATAGAGTGTACGAAACATTACAATCGGCAAGGCCATACATGAAATAAGTCTCGGACACACTCACAAACATTGTCGGGAAGCACTGTTTGTAAATAGTTTGCTGAAAGAATTGCTGGAACAAAAAAAGGGCTTTAACTCGGAAACAAAGCGATTTGGGGCATATTTATATATAAACTTTTTTAATTGTTTTCAGGTCCTGAATCCATCCTGAAAGTGCGTCCTACATGTTATGAAACACCATATATATATATATATATATATATATATATATATATATATATATATATATATATATATATACAGGGTGGGCCGAAAGTCTGGATCCATAGGAAAACATTTATTTTAATACATAAATTACAAGAAATGGTAAATACTTAAAATGAATATCAACTTTAACTCGTAAATGCGTATCCTTGATATGTACAGTGGTTCGTACTCCAGTATAAACAACAAATTATAACAAATGCTCAAATTGGCGGCCTCTGACATCGAGACACTTAGGGATGGAATTTATGATTTTTAATAATTCTTCGAATTGACGTTCTCGAGATGCGTGTTTCATTTGATAATCTTCTTGTTGACTTTACTGGACTATTCGTTAAAGTTTCACATACAATTGCAGAGGTATTTTCATCAGTTCCAGTTTTTGGACGACCAGAACGCCGTCGATCATGTACACTTCCTGTTTCTTTGAAACGTTTAAACAACTTGCCAACAGTCGCATGTGTTACTGGATGCTTATCAGGATGATTTCTATTGAATTCGGTAGCAACTTCTCTCTGTGTAGCGCCCTGTCTTGCGTACATGAGCACAAGTTCTACCCGGTCTTCTGTTGTTAGATTCGAAGCCATTTCTGGGCTGAAATAAAAAAGTATTTGAGTATTTATAGTGGAGTACGAACTACTGTACAGTATCACGGATAAGCATTTACGAGTTAAAGATTATATTCATTTTAAGTATTTACCATTTGTTGTAATTTATGTATTAAAATAAATATTTTCCTATGGATCCAGACTTTCGGCCCACGAATTATATATATATACGCGTTAATAATGGAAATACATGCAAAACAGGAATAATTGGAATCACAATTCATATCGACAAGTGAAGTATGTTTCTAAATCTTGCCGACAACTGCCTGTAATATGGTAAACAAAATTTGAAGTAACAAATTTTTTGTCTTAATATGCAAATTTATTTTCAAAATATATTATAAAAAAAACATTCATTTAATTGTTAAACTAGATATTAGCTTTATGGGTAACATCTATTTTTTACCTTTCGCCATGCATCAAAGATTCTATCATACCCCCATTATTTTTAATATTTGTCATGGAATATGGGCGACCAATAACCTTTTTAATTTTCATATAAAAGTGATTCTTCTGTATATATCCATGAGGGTAATTCAATAAGTATCCGCACTTTTTATTTTCACAATTTTATTTTCATATCTGATAGATTATAAACACATCACTTCTCAACGAGAAGTTCAAATTTAAGTTCTTGAAGGCATTTTCTAGTCTGTGCAGCGGTAGGAGGGAGCGCATTGTTGTGTAACAGAATGCAATGGAAGCATCCAACATCTACCATTGCGAGGAATTTCAAAGTGGAGCCGTCACCAGGTAAAGTTATACTAACACTGTTTTGCGATATAAGAGTCCCTATCCTTGAATATTATCTAGAGCGTGGAACTACAGTAACAAGTGCATCGTATTCTGACATGCTTCGGAATGAGTTAAAGCAAACAATTCGCACAAAACCGAGAGGGCGATTGTCGGAAGTTGTTATTCTGTTACACGACAATGCGCGCCCTCATACCGCTGCACAGACTACAAAATACCTTCAAGAACTTAAATTTGAAGTTCTTGACCATCCAGCCTACAGTCCAGACCTGGCACCTTCGGATTTTTACCTATTTTAACCACTAGAAGACTCTTTGAGAGGTCAGCGATTCCAAGGCGATGATGACCTGAAGGAGGCAGTGCATGACTGGCTACGCACACAGCCAAAAACATTCTTTTGTGATGGCATTAGGAAGCTTGTAGATCGCAGGACTAAGTGTATTGAGAAACAGGGAGACTATGTTGAGAAGTGGTGTTTATAATCTATCAGATGTGAAAATAAATTGTGAAAATAAAAAGTGCGGATACTTATTGAATATATATATGTGTGTGTGTGTGTGTGTGTGTGTGTGTCTGTGTGTATATATATATAGTATTCTTCCAAGGTAACTGCTCACGATGTCCATTTATTTTAAATAAATTATTATGTTAAAAGGAACAATATAGCTCAGGCCCACATCTTTGACATAGCCGAATACCACAGTTTTAGGTTATGCAGAATGAACAATTCGGGCGAAAACAATTTCATGGGTACCCATGATACCAACTTACATCTTTTTACGCTTCAATTAACATAAACATCTCTCTCACTCACGGTTTGGTAAAAACTTAATGACCGCCCAATAAAACTCGTTCTGACAATGAATGAGCTACATTCTGAAAGTGCGGGCGGGAGGAAGTCTTTTCTTCAGCATGCTTCATTCTAGGAGGGTCTTCTCCATGTTCTATAAAAAAAGGAGCAGCGACATATGTGAAACATTTTAGTGTTGGAGAAGCATTTCAGCTCTTTCGGACAGAGAGATAATTATTTTAAAATAAGATCTCGTCAACGTTTTAAAATAAAAACAGAAAAATTAAAAACTAACGCGCCATTCATTTCACGTCGTATATTCTCTGTTCTGAATATAAAGTAGTCTTATTCAATAGTGCTCTGAATGAAGTTTATAGAAGTTAATTCTTCTGCATGAACATTTGTGTAGAAGTGTGCTTTATGAAGTTTTGTGATTACTGTTTTTGTGATTTTGTGATTATGTGCCTTATTGTGATTGTGCCCAATTTTATCTTTTTATTGTTTTATCTCAAGGGCTGACTCTTCCATACACAAATGTCTATCTGAGTATGCTTCGTCGGCGGTATACCTCTACGGTGATACAATATGAGTACTGCTATTTTTATCTATATACCTTCGTGAAATGAGGAATCATCGCATGGAACATTTGAAAGGTTGAAAGGTATATGCACATATAAACCATTCTCTAGGTATACGTTATTATTTTACAGAGCTGATGTGTGTGTTCATTTGATGGGACACGTGGACAATGACAATGTATTTTCGAGTCAGTCTCTGCAGGAATTGGCACCACAATGCCCTGAACCCGAGACAGGCACTCGGCCGAGAGGCACAAACGAGTCGAGCAGCTTCGACTGTAGCATGTAAACAGCCTATTGTTTAAGGGTACACCTCATGTAACTAACTAATTATTCCTCTTACATGAAAGCTCTTGTGAAATGAATGGCGCGTTAGTTTTTAATTTTTCTATTTTTATTTTTAAACGTTGACGAGATCTTATTTTAAAATAATTATCTCTCTTTATCTTGCGAAAATAATACTAATAATAATTATAATAACAATAATAATATAGCGCGACTTGCTGTTGCTGTAATATTTTTCTTTTTTCTTTTAGGGACGATCCATTTGTGTTATACGAAGATCCGCCGCGTAACACGGAATGCATGTTAATCGGAAAAACGATGTAAGTTTTTCTTTCTTTTTACTTGTGTGGGTGTGTGTGTGTGTGTGTGTGTGTGTGTGTGTGCGCCCGGTAAGAACAAACCAAATATTTTCAATATTTTATTAAATAATAAAACTATGGGTAACATTTTAAGTATATTTATAAATTAATACATAATTTCTTTTACTATATAAACGACATTTTTATGTAATATTGGCTTCATTTTTTCGAAAATATGCAAATAGAAGTAACAATAATACATTATTTCGGTTTTACACAGTCTGAAAAACAATATATATATATATATTAAGGTGGAGTGAAAATATCATTTTTGGATTTTTAATTTACTTGAGTGTGGAAAAGTTGCCAATGGGCTTTAGAAACAAGCATGTGAAATTATAATACAATTGAAGCATTGCTTGATTGACCACCAGCGATTTTAATATATGGCATATTTCATGTTTTAACGATCGCTTTGCCCATCAGGAGTCATCCAAGATGCTGGTCTTTCATCCATGTTTATGCAAATAATTAACAGCTTAGTTTGCTGTAGACTGTGTTATTGCATACTTGAGGTTGACATTTAAGATTACAACATGTGTGGAATGTAAATTAATGGCAATTACAAAGGGTGGCCAAATTATTAGAGCTGATGTGAGTAAGTGAGATAAGAAAAAGTTTAGTTAACCATACATTGATTTAATGCTAGTTTCAGTGATGGTAGTGATTTGGTGCGATAACATATGCAGTCCGTGAGTCAGAGGGGAGGAGATTGGGAGTGGGGGAGAGTGAGTAATATGCAAAGCGCGGCTGCTCCGCCAAGCTCAGTGCACATGTGGCAGTGAGAATTGAAGGTTATTTGTGCTGTTATCATCATTTTTTCGTGAAACTTCATATTAAAAGTAAGTTAATTACATATTGATATCTGTTTATAGGTGTTTGACAAGTGAGTGTGACAGTATTAATTTGATATTTCTTTTTCTTGCAGAAATTCTTTAATAGTCTTACGTCTTACGTGACGCCGTCAAGTGGATCAAGCAAGGCGATTTCCAAAGTAATCTTTGAATGCTTAGCTGCGCGAAGTGTGGATCTCGACAGTGTGAAAGTCGTCGGATGCGACGGAACCGCTGTCAACACTGGACATAATGGCGGAGTTATTCGGCAGCTTGAGGAATTACTACAAAAACCGCTGCAATGGCTCGTGTGCTTATTACATGCTAACGAGCTCCCCCTGCGACACCTGTTTCAGCATTTAGATGGAGCAACTACAGGACCTAAGTGCTTCTCAGGACCGATAGGGAAATCTCTCACAGCATGCACGGAACTCCATATAACATCGTATGAACCTATATCTCCATTACAGCCACTGCCGCATGTTGACGTGAAGGACATGAGCACTGACCAGCAGTACCTGTGGCAGATGTGTCAAGCTGTCAGTGAAGGACACTGTCCCTGTGATCTAGCATTGCGAAAACCGGGACCATTGAACCACTCGCGATGGTTGACAACTGCCAACAGAATCCTCCGCCTCTATGTTGGCCTCGATGCACCATCCAACAACATCAAAACTCTTGTCACATTCATCATCCGGGTCTACGCCCCAACATGGTTCGCCATCAAGACGCAGCCATCATGCAAAGATGGAGCCAAACATCTGCACGGGATGATGGTGAGAACACGGTACCTCAGCATCTCTCGAAAGAAAGTCGTCGACCCGGTGATTCGGCGAAACGGCTTCTGCGGACACCCCGAGAACGTGCTATTAGCCATGAACACAGATGAGCGACCACATGTAAGGGAACTCGAACTCAGAAGAATCATGAAGGCAAGATCACATGTGTCTGCAAACAAAATCCGCAGGTTTCGAGTGCCACCGCTCAACCTCGACGCGACCGAATACCAGGACATGGTCGATTGGCAGACTTTGACCGTGACGGAGCCTCCTGTTACGATGGATATGACGGACAACGAATTGAACGACATGATCTCTGCTCAAATTTCACCAAGTGTCCTCTTCCCTCGCTTCCCTTGTCACACACAGGCGGTGGAAAGATGCGTGAACCTAGTTACCGAAGCTTCAGCCGCTGTGTGTGGCGAGACGTCGCGCCATGGATTTATTCGGGCTCGCGTCGCTTCTCGGCAGCTTATGCCGAAACTTGAGTCTAAACGTGACTATCAATTCTGAATTAACCATGCATGCATAACTCAGACTATCGTTAGCATAATAGTGTGCCAAAATAACTAAAATATATAGTCTGATGTTTACTCGTATTTTAGGTATTTTTGTGTAAAATCGTATATTATTGTAAACTTAAACGTCTGGTGGTCGATCAAAAGATTGTCTGATTTTAATAAACATTTTTGCATATTGTTCTATTAGTCCATTGGCAACTTTTAAAACCTCAAGTAAGTTAAAATTCACAAAAAAAAAATTTTTTGCGCCATTTTCACTCCACCCTAATATATATATATATATATATATATATATATATATATATATTAATATATATATATATATATATATATATATGATACACAGACCGTGCATGGGACAAGGAACTCTTCTGGGATAATTAAATCCACTATAGTCCGAATAAGTAATGGTAAATGACAAATACCATAGTTTTTCTTTTTCATGATGCAAGCCCGACGTGGGTAACGGGTCTCTCGCAAAGAGGTCCCATAAATATAGCTTCCCTCACCAGCTATCTGCAAAGCAGACAGGATCCACCTTTGGGACGTCGATCTAGGGTTTCAAGCAGCCTAGCCCCACTACATTTAGAACCTCAATATAAGTAAAAGACTCGTTGCATTCACGTCGGATTGAATAAATCAAAGAAAAAGGGGTAACTATTATATTTTTAGCCAAAACCAAAACTTAAAACTCAACTGGCAGAATTGAGCGTCCACTTTTCAAGGCACATAACATGTCCGTTTCATGATGGGAATGAACTCAGAATGGTTCCCTGAGTTTTTTATGATACACAAAGACCGTGCATGGAACAAGGAACTCTTCTGGGATAATTAAATCCACTATATTCCGAATAAGTAATGGTAAATGACAAATACCATAGATTTTGTTTTTGTTTTTCTTTTTTCTGTGTGTATCATAAAAAACTCGGGGAACCATTCTGAGTTCATTCCCATCATGAAACGGACATGTAATGTGCCTTGAAAAGTGGACGCTCAATTCTGCTAGTTCAGGTTTTAGTTTTGGATTTGGCTAAAAATATAATAGTTACCCCTTTTTCTTTGATTTATTCAATCCGACGTGAATGCAACGAGTCTTTTACTTATATTGAGGTTCTAAATATAGTGGGGCTAGGCTGCTTTAAACCCTAGATCCATGTCCCAAAGATGGATCCTGTCTGCTTTGCAGATAGCTGGTGAGGGAAGCTATATTTATGGGACCTCTTTGCGAGAGACCCGTTGCCCACGTAGGGCTTGCATCATGAAAAAGAAAAACTATGGTATTTGTCAGTAACCATTACTTATTCGGACTATAGTGGATTTAATTATCCCAGAAGAGTTCCTTGTTCCATGCACGGTCTGTGTGTATCATAAAAAACTCAGGGAATCATTCTGAGTTCATTCCCATATATATATATATATATATATATATATATATATATATATATATATATATATATATATATATATAACCAACTTTAATTAATTATATTTTTAACATCAATTACATTTTAAATAAGTTATAGAATATAATTCTTGTCCTTAAACGTTACGCAAATTTATTATTAGTGGTTACATTTTATGAATTTATTCAATATAATAATAAAAGCTATACTGTGCACGGTGCATATTGTTACAATTTAAAATAATTAACTGATGAAGTTGCAATTATATATACATGTAAAACTTCACACAACACATCGAATGACTACAAACGGGAACCGTTTTTTCATCTCCACACACACAAATTTATCGTTGCTCGTATGGTCACACAAGTCGAATAATTCAAGATATTTCGTAAATTTCCCTCCACGAATCATATGCATGAAAAAGCAGAAGCAGTATTGACCACAGATATTGCTGTGCACACTCTGGAAACGGTAAGGGTTCCACACTATTTGTGGAATTTGCAATTATTTGAGAAATTTTACAATAATAGCATCATGCTACGGATGTACGCCCAGTGAATGAAAGTAGTACATACATTTCCTATTTTTAAAATAATGGCTATCCAGTTGATCCCTTCACCACTGTTAACATCTGTGTTTACAATAAGTGCGACGCAGTCTCTCGTGATTAGAAGTTTCAACGTTTCATTCTTCGGAAACACGCCAATAAATTCGGGGCGTGTGAATCGGTCACTCTTCATTCTCTTAGAAGTGTAACCGTATCCATTTTTTAAAAATCCGTCACTACACCCCTAAACAGGTCAACTTCGATTAGATCTTGCGATTCGAGGTAAACTACTATGCTAATAGGCGCGACTAGAGGCTTGTCGAAATCTAATCTGACTGAGATATTTCCGCTCTGCTAGGGGCTTATGTGTATGGTTATGCTCCCACAGAAATTGGGCAGGAGGTCAAACGAATTCATTCTGCGTTACACTGGTTCCTAATCCGTCGCAAGCATTGACATTGTGCGCAAGAGTGCTGAAAGCTGTTGAGCAAAATGCAAACTCGTCACCTGTATAATAACGCGTTTCCAATGTCCCACCTAAAGCCACCCCGTTGACATACAGAGTTACATTTTAAAGGCCGAAATTTTCAAATTTAATTGAGGATTTTTTATATTTGATATTCACAGAAGCGTGCTCCTGCATTCCAATTAATATCCTTTAAGGAAGAGCCCCGAGAGCAACATTTTCTATTTGCCTGGATGTTAAACCTGAAGGAACTGTAAACATCTTAAGTTGAACTCTATTAATTGGATATTTCACTATGGCATGTAGTAAATTTTTCTCAATTTCCATCTGCTCAGCAGAGCTTAATTTCACACGGCGTACGCGGAGATATGCTTCCATAATATGACTCACTACAGGCTTCGCACCCTCTTCTTGGTCAGCACCCAATTTTAAACAAATCGCATGGCTCGTACGGGTGAGTTTTAATTTCATATCGACCCCATTCACACGTAACTTCTCCTGGAACGTGAAATCTGTGTGGAGGCGTCCATGGCAGTCATACATCTTCTTTTTAGAATTTTTAAATTTTTTTTCATACTACTTTCATCTCTAGCCTGATAACTTTTTATAGTTAAAAAGGTATCCTTCGCATCTTTTGAAATGTTGAGGACATTTTCAAGATAGGATCGTAGGTGATAGAAGCCAGACCCTGCCGAGATGTTGACCTGATTTAAATACACGTCACACTGGCTGAATATGGAGTGTAGAAAGTTGGTCTCTGGGTATACGACGTAGTCGTTTTCGCAATCCGTTCCATCTGAATGTGCTGTTCGTAGTTTAGCGTACATGTGCACAGATTTTCGGTCAAAAAAGTAAGGGCCTGAGCTCGTGCTCACCAATTCTATAGGAGCCATCGGCGAGCCAATAGTGAATAGCGGATTAACTGTAATAAAGTCGCTATGCTCTATATATATTTGAGTCAGGGGCAAGTTAAAGAGGGCCAGCTCCGATTTCAAACATTTTGAACTACACGGATGGATAAAACGTGCCATGGCGCAAGAGAAATGGTAACACCTCTCTCGGCAAGTAGCAATCAGTCTATGATTCATGAGAGCAACGTCCTTAGCTTATATCAGTTAAAAAAGTAGTCAACCATACGTTTCATGCTCTTAGAAGACTTCTATTTTTATGTCCTTTTCATTTAACGAACTTTGGTAAACCCCTTCTGCTCCTTTCTTCTCGGTTTTTATTCCCGCCACCACGCATTTTTCTCTTTGCATCTTTGACAATTTTGTCCCGTGTACGTTTTAAATGCATTTTTAGAGCATCTTTAGGCTTAACACCGGCCATTATGTCTTCTACCTTCTTAAGACCTGATTGTAACGCTTTCCTACCGAGATATCTGGCACCACAGCTGTACGCAGTATAGTCGAAAAAAATGGATCCAATCCCGCTTCTGCGCTGGTATATCACCCCTCCGTAGACTGAGAACGGCCTTTGGTTCATTCTATCGCAGTATGACGAAAGTGAAGTTTCACTGTTAAGCTACCGTCACCAAATGAAAACCTTTTCCCCTCAATCGTTCTTATACATATTGAGATGCTGGTCAGTAGGTTAGTTGCGACTCTGACATAATGAGGCTTATTGTATGCAATGTTTAAGCTCTTTCCTTTATGATTCGGAATGTGGGCGCCGCGCCTGGGTATCCCCAACAAACTGATGTTCCACGATATTGCTGTGAATATAGCACATGTCTGGGGGAGGGTCTCCATCATTCAATTTCTCTAATTTTAGCTGATACAATAAGCCACACAAATCATGTTGCGGCTCATGAAAAGTATCTCTTTGGAAGGCTAGTCCACATCTGCCCTCAGTTATAATTTTGAACAGTACTATGTCTTTAATATCTTTGTTAGCCTTCTATTTTAGTGTCAAAGTATGTACCCGAGTATCTTTGTTTACGATTTCGTATACTAAATCAGACGTAAGATTTGAACAATATCCTCGGCTGTATCTTAATGCCCGGCCCTGTGTCACTTTTATAGTGTAGTAATGGGCCTCCCCACTCCTGACGGAACGCATGGTATCGTCCCGAATTATTCCGGCCTTTTCACACTTATCACGGTTTCGAAGAATTATGAAAACGGGCTCTTTCTTGTCAATACTTAAAAACTTGGTGGCCAATTGAAATTCGCATATTTCAACCTCATATGATTCACGGCCCAATTCAATGGGCCCATGCAGTTCTGTTATAAATTTGGCCAGGGTATTGTTAGGATGTACAGACAGAGAAGAAGAGGACAGGAGTGTGACATAGAAGTGGTTAGGTACCATGTTGCATACTATTTAAGCTTCATCATTGCATCAGCTTTTAGATAGGTGTTGAAGCTTTCTGGGTACCCTAGCCATTTTACCAAGCACCTTTTTCTCTTTCCTGAACCTGTCACTTTCTGCATCTCCTCACCATACCAGACCCCCGCAATTTCTTCCAAATTCAAATCTTCAGCGTAATACAACACTTCGTCTTTAGGTCTCATAGCCCTAACTTTAAAAATCATTGATTTTGAAACGCGCAGAGCGTGGTGGTGCTCTACGAATATCTTTTCTCACCGCACTGTCTGTATGCGTACCTCTTTTTAAAATTTCGCTAGGTGTTGTACCAATCGCTCGGTGGTGTGAACGATTGTATGATGAAGACAGCGAATCCAGAACGTCTATATATCTGTATGTGTTATTATGTGTTAAATAGAAATGCATGCGTTCCTTTATGGTGTGCTGAACATTTTCTGCTAAAGATGCCTTATGTATAGAATTGCTAGTGTAATAACTGATATTAAACTCTGCTAGCATATTCTGAAAAGCTCGGCCTATAAATTCTTTTCCCATGTCTGTACAAAAATAGCCAGGAATCCTGTTTTCTTTCAACATCAAGGCTTTGGCGGCTTTAGCAACTGTTTCATGCGATTTATTTTTCAACGAAATTACCAGAAATATCTAGAGAATACATCTTTAATAAACAGGATGTAACGGTAGCTTCCATTTTACACTGAATATCTCTGCATGTCTGTTAAATCCGCCTGCCAAATAGAATCAACCGAGGCTGCTGATGTCTTGGCAGTTTTAAACCTTCTCCTCACCGGCTTATGAAGTGTATAAGCTTCCTCCTCCCGTAAAAACCTCTCAACATCTTTTTTCCCTATTCACTCATTATAAACGCCTCTGTACAGTCTATTAACACCCCGCGCGATTAGGGTTGTGCGTTGCTGCTTGGTCTCTTCTTCCTCTTCAGAGATGTTACCGCTGGGGGCAAAGGCGTTAGTAGCTATGGTCAGAGGCGGATTAAGAAACCTCGGGGCCTCGGGGCAACAAATAATATTGGGGCCGTTTTCTATAGCTTTTTTTCTAACAAAATAAAACAGGGAATTTGTCAGTTTCTGTAGTCTGTCAAAGAAGTTTGCGAAATCTCGAATTATATCATCGAAACTCAGTTGATTAGGAGGCTTCTCAAGCATGGGAGCCTGAGGCTTCAGCCTCAATAGCCTCAGTAATAATCCGCCACTGGCTGTGGTACAAGCGATGCTTGCAAATGTCTTTTAACCTGTTCAGATTACCTATCGATGCTGGTGAGGGCCTATCCCACTTTCTCACCAAATCATGTACGATATCAATGATGTTCGAACCCTGTACCTTTGACACTTCAACAACAACCTCACCTGTATCTGACCATTGTATAATGGGATTCTCACTCAGTAGATTATAAAAACTTAATCCTTTAGTCCTCGATGTATTGGGAGACTATTTTTTTGATACATGCTCGAGATGTTACGTACTTGCACCGTTCTTCTGTACTTGCTCAGGTTTGTCATGGACAGTATCACCCCCATGTTTGATAACTACGGGGAACTCGACCACTTTTTTATAATTTTGTATTCATGAAGAAATTTCCGCAGATCTTCTTGGTAAAGATTCTTTTCTCATCAGGAGACTTTTCACTTTCCATTCTTTTAAGCCTCCTTTTACGTGGTTCTAGGACCGTATCTGGACTCTTTGAGCTTTACTGTATAGTGAAGCATACACCTCGTGTGGAATCACAACTACTTTCTTCATTATATTAAACTAGTCAGTAAAGGCCCCAAAACTTAAAATAAGATGGGTATGAATGAGCCACCTCTCTGTACAATAATTTGCTTTTTCTTCCCCACAGTTTGACTTTTACGAGCGAGTGCGTGTATTATGTTCTTGTTACGACGTAGGCGAGACTTCTGAGGGGGCTTCATTGGTACATTCCATTTTATTACGTTAAGACAGATTTCACAGATGCATTTTAAAAAGTCGGAGTCGAAATTTTAACAAACAGCTGTTGCAGTGCCCCTGCAGCCGATGATAGATTTTTATTAATTCACGGTATTTTTTTAACCTCTTTGTCATTCTGAGGTATACCCCGTTTCTGACTAGTTTGGGAATATATTCGTTCACCCTAAACGTGTTTCGAGAGTGAGGGTCACAAACCAAATATCCGTAACGTTGTCTTATAGCTTCTTTATAAACCTCCAAAAACTCCTTACGCTGATTCGGGAACATTTGATTGGCTAATACTTCAATTTGTGCCACATCTCTACGTTTTGCGAATAAAACTAGATATTGTGTATTTAGTGATACATCGTGCATATATCTATTTTTGAAAAATAAATTCTGATTGATGAAGAATACGCTTATGTTAAGATGGTGGGAGAACACTGTAAATGTCTCGGCAAACGTTTTATCCATTTCAAGGATGAGATCGTCAATTACAACGACCGTGTGTTCATTACCCTTTATCGAGCTAACATCATAAGCACCATTGTGGAACAAAATATCATTTTGATACTCGTTGAATACGAGATGGTATGTCGAATAGTACCATATGACTTGATGCACAAAATTTGAGAACAGTTCCCCCTTATCTTTAATGGTTTTAAGCATAAACACGGTTTTACCACAGCCTGTAAGGCCAGATATAATACAAGTTGAATGGCTCGTAAGCCTGAAATTTTCTACAGAATCCATCTCTAACACGTCACACTCTTAAGTGGAACATTTACAAAATATAATATAATTTAAAGTGATGCTCCTTATACTCTACAGCCTTGTTTTTCTTCTTCCCCAGAACCGTGAATGATGACGAGGATGAGGTACTATGCCATCAACATGTCCCCATCATAGATATTGCAGATGAGGTTGATGATGCCGACGACAGTGTAGTTGTTGTTGAGCCTACAGACTGTACCATCATCCCCGCCAGCGTTCCGGAACCCCCAGGAACTACGACTGTAGCACCCCCACTCGACATTTCGAGGAGAAAGCGGGTGCATGACAACATTGTTGAAGCGTCTTCCACGTCAGGTGTAAAGCGCGTCAGGAACGCGTGGGTTGTTAAACCCACAGTAATAGAGACCCAGCCCTCTACGTCTCACGGCACAACTCCTAGAGTTGTTCCTTCTACAAGGACCAGGGTGTAGTGAAAAAAACTTTTTTTTAGAATTCAGTTTTGTAGGGGCACCCAAAAGTTAATCTGTAGTACCATTAATAAATCTGTAAAATATTAGCTACCTGCGACATCAACTTCACCTGCCCCAAGGAGGACAAAGACGTTGCTTTTCAGGTGCCCCCCAAAATTTAAAAAAATTCAAAGCTTTAAGCGTATCTTCTGTTGTGTTTATGGTAGGAAGATCATTTTTGCTTCATTTGATTTGTCTATTTATGTTCTTTAACGTTACTTTTATACACTTTTTTCCCATTTCTCAGAAATTTGGAAAATTTAGTATTTCATGAAAAATACTAACAAAAAATAGAAGTTTTTATTGCTTTCGTTGATTGGTTGATGTTAAGCGTCATTCAGTGATTCAGTTTTCTTTCAGAAGCTCATAAAATAGCTGCATGGTTTTAATTACATTGGTTTATTGGAGCAGCTCTCCGTTAATTTAAGCTAGATACGAACCATGCATATCTCGGCTTAAATTACCCAGAACTCACCACGTGGAGGTAGTTGCTCTTTGAGTTCCACCCTAACCCACCCACCACAATAATTTAGAAAGCTTCTTATTCAGTTTTGTAGTCTCTCTTGGTTTTATACGATTTCATTATTGCTTGAGATGCAATTTTGGATTTAACGTAGCCATCTCTCCTCTCACTTCAATAAACTGCTCTTGCCGCTTCTGTTACACGTTTGATACTCCTTTCTACTGCTTGTGTATGACAAGGGAATTGAAAGTTTTAATTTTTCTTCGCTAGTGTCCTCAGCCAATGATGTCAATTCCTCTTTGGTTAAGTGTTTTGTCAATGGTCGCTCAAGCCTGATGGGACTATCTGCCCAAAATATAATATCAGTGTAGTCAAGTGCATGGAAATTTAGCTTCGGTACATTGAACTGACGAATGCTTTTAATTTTTTCAGCTTGAGATCTTGCTACTTCGATCCTTCGTATTGCCAATTTTCGAATGTTTGGCCGGTTATCAGTAATCATTGCAAGAAGAAGGTTCTCTTGATGCGCAAAGTAGGCGTTACGAATGATAACTTTATCAAGAGTATCTTTAAGCTCCTTTGTTAGGTATCTTGAATAAGCTACCATCTGCCACAGGTGAAGAGGTCCATCATAGCACCAAGGTTTTGTCTTGATCGCGAACCACATTTGGAGCATAAACTTTGACGATGTATTCTACCAGCACTTTTAAGCTATCCATCGGATTTTCACATCCAGTGTAGAAACGCAGGATGTGGTTAGCAAGTCGACCATCTGGATCAGACCTTTGACCCAGGTTGAAGATTTGCTAAGTCATTGCTGCAACACCCAGAATTAATAGCCTGAGAGCCTTTATAAGGGTACAATTGATTTGTACTTAGATCATCAGAATCAGTAATTGGAAGAGGATTTCCTTCCATGGCTTCAAACTTAACTATTGGTTGGTCGACAGATTTTAATGCTCTTCCAATTCGTCCTGATATTTCTCGTGGACCATGGGAGGGCCCATCGAGGCGTTCTAACACATACCTCAGTGGTAACTCATTAAAATGAAAGATACAAATAAACCAGTGAAAGGGTTTCTTTAAGTTCTGCTCCAAATTTTTGAATATGCCTCCTTTTATTTCAGTATTGACTGCAGTGCCATTACAGCCAACGGCAAAAATATTTCAAGCACTGATATTTTTGCTTCCCAAGAACTCCAAAATGCCTTTATAAATGCTTTTTGCTCTGCTCAATTCTAGAGATATATGGCCTAAGTAAGTTGAGCATGGTTCTTTCGAAAGGACAATATGCTCTTCATAGTAATCTTAGAATGATACTTATTACCTTTCATTATCATAACGTTTGTTCGATCTTTTCTTCCATCAAGGTGGAGACCCAAAACATGATCACTTGAACTGAAAGTTGAGGTATCTTCAGAGACATCTTTTCTAATCTTGCTCCTTTCTCGTCTTTAATATCTTGCTTCTGTCCTCACTACTAATTAATTTTAAATCTTGAAAAACAGCAGATGCAAGAGCTGCCCCAGCACGGTCAAATATTCCTCTTCAATCGCATTCTCTACCCACTGTTGGCAACCGCATTCTCATTTGTGAAGGTCCGGGATTAATTAATGGCTTTATCGTGAGTTTAAACAGCTCACTGCTTTCTTTCGTTTCGCTGGAACTTGACGAAACAGTTGCAGCAGTATTAAATTTTTTCATTCCTTTCGAGATCCGTGCTGTATATGCCTCATACTTTTGTGGGTTCTAGGACAGTTCATACCAGGACAGCTCATACCAGGACAACTCATACCCGGACAACTCATACCCGGACAACTCATACCCGGACAACTCATACCCGGACAACTCATACCTAGGACAACTCATACCTAGGACAACTCATACCTAAGACAACTCATACATAGGACCAGAAAAAAAAATGAAAAATTAATGAAAACATTTATTTTGTAAAATTAAAAATTAAATTTAAACATTTAGAATTCCTGCAAGTTATTAATGAAAACATTTTGAAATGAAAACATTTATTTTTAAAATTAATGAAAACATTTATTTTGAAAAATTAAAAATTAAATTTAAACATTTAAAATTCATGCAAGTTATATATATATATATATATATATATATATATATATATATGCCCAGTTAGGTTCATTGAATGCCCGGTTCGGTCAACTGAATACCCGGTTGGGTTCATTGAATGCCCAGTTAGGTCAACTGTACGCCCTTGACGATTGATTAGGTTTAGTCGTGATATTTTCGTTAAAACTAACGAAAATATCACAACTAAACCTAACCAATCGTCAACGGCGTACAGTTGACCTAACCGGGCACTCAAATTTTATCCTATGTAAATAATGGTTCTCTATTTATTATATGTTTGCAATAAATAATAAATTTGTTGTTATTGTTTTCTTATCTTATTTTGGTTAATTTGCAGAGTTTAAACTTTCGGGATGGATACAGATGAAAAGATCAACATTGGGGTGGTAATTGATGAAGAGAGTATGAGTTGTCCTAGGTATGAGTTGTCCTAGGTATGAGTTGTCCGGGTCTGAGTTGTCCGGTATAAGTTGTCCGGGTATGTGTTGTCCTGGTATGAGCTGTCCGGTCACGACTTTTGTGTAGCCTTTTTCTTTTTTCCCATCTTTTTGGTGACCACTTTAGCTACGGATCCAATCATCATTTTCCGAGACGTTCGTTGGTCAGAAGGAAATCCCTCTCTAGAACAGGAAGTTTTCGGTCTTTCTCACAACGACATGTCAGGAAGTCTTCACATTTACAAGAAGCTATATCAAAGAGCTTCAGTGAGTCAAGTTTGAATTTGTGAAGCAATGCTTGAAAGGATGCTTGGTCTTTCCGCCCTTTGAATTGTTTCAAGACATTTTGATATTTTTCGTGCAAACCATCTTATGATGGCTAGAAGCACGATCCCATACAATCTTTACATTTTGCGCAACGACTGTAGCAACATCATAAATTTTTGGATTAGCTTCTCCTGACTTAATTCTTTCCTGTATAACGTAAATGAAACATTGAATTATATTTTCGGACGAAGGCAAATAAATTAGTGAGAGATCCTTTGGTGTTCCAAAATTGGATTCAGCTGTTCAGTATTCCTTGTCTTCCTTTTTGTTGATTCATTCGCGGCCATGGAAGCCATGTCTAATTTTGCTTTGTGCGTCGGAATAGAATTAGACAATATTAGTGACTGTAAATGCTTTTAGCAAATCAGATTCAGTATAAAAATTTATCAAAGCAATCAAATAATCTGAAAAAGAGATATAACTTATAAAGTAATACAGTATAAATAACAAACCCTAAATAATATTATTATGAAATAATCTAAATCTGTGAAACTCTAAACAAATGGAAACATTAAAATGGTGCTAAATCATCTTCTAAAATAATGCAAAACTTCACTTTTTTTACGTGGAGGTCGAAATGTGACAATAAAACCCACACTAATACAGTAGACTGGCATCCTGTTCAGGTGGATAGAGAAAAACGAATGAACAAAAGTGAGTAAGGAAAGAGTCCAGGAAAGGTAAGGAACATTCTAGAAGGCCAGAGACCATTAAGAAAGTCATACCTAGGTTAGATGCCGTTCACCCTACACCGAAAGGGATTTTATGAACAGGAATCTCATTAAAGGGTAAAACTTATAAGTGTAACAATGAACAATGAATAATTCCTATATTCATAATTCTTATATTCATTCATATAATTCTTTTTCTCATTCGTATAATTCTTATATTCATTCGTATAATTCGTATATTTATATAATCCTTATATTTATATAATCCTTATATTCTTATATAATTATATTCTTCTATTCATTTTTACATAAGAGTCCAAATTCGCATAACGCTGACGAAGTTAGGATAAAATTTTTGATTCTCTTTCTATTTTATTTCTGCTAAATAATTGGTGAATTATTTCTTTTTAAATTACTTAATATTTTTTTTAGATTTAGATTAATAATGTAATCTTGTTAAATTCTGCAATGTTAATTTTCTGTATACATTCTCTCTTCGTTGTAAAAGATGAACTCATGTCTTGCTTAACGTTTAATTTTAAATCTTAAGCATTTAATTTTTTGCTCATATGCATGTTTAATTGTAATTCATAATAAAATGCATATTTCAATTTCCATTTCTAGTTAACTCGACAGATCATGATAACATCAAATCTGTCAATATGCGGTTTAAAATAAAAATATGGCTTCATCTTCAAATATCTTGCTTATCTGTCTAGACATTGATACAGCTAAAATATTTACCTTAACTTTAAATATTTTGCAAAATAATTCAGCCTATTGAAAATAAAAAACAAAACAGGTCAGCATTAAATAATAATGATATCTTTAAAAATGTAGTATATAACTGCCTAAAATTTCTCCAGTGTTCATTCTGATTGTCTGATCTAACTTAGAGGCTGAGCATTACCTGTAACATTTTAGCAGTAAACTACAGTAAGAGAATATCTTTGACTTCTCCTTCGAGCCTTGCTCTCTTCAGAGAACTTAGTCTTAAATAGAGAAAAATAATTTCCCGATACGTTACAAGAAGAATCGGGGAACCTTCAGAGAATTTAGTAAGCTCCACATAATCCTCCGATCCACTACAAGAGGAAATCGGAAAGTAGTATAAGAGAAACTACTGCAATTCCCTATACGGTACCAGCTACTCCAGGGTAACAAATCCGTTGCAGCCACCTAACCAGAACCCCCGTCAACTTCGAACCGCCCAAGGCCATAGAAGGAGGGGTTAACATAAGTACTTTCACACAAATTAAAATTGTCTCCTTGTTCTATACATGCAGATTCTATTATTTTTCTTTTGACATAATTATTACATTTATAAAGTAACTTACTTCATTCCCAATCTATAGCATGATTATTTTGGCTGGCGTGATAAAAAATTGCATTATTTGTGTTACCACATCTGAAGGCATATGTATGTTCTTTAATATGAGTTTCAATATTTCTTCCAGTTTCTCCTAAATCACAATTTTTACAGAGAATGCTGTAGACACCAGCTTTCTCCTGTTTTGCAACGTTATTCATAACCAATTTACGTTTTACATTGAACGAATATTTGAACACCAAATCAAATTTAATCAGGATATTTTAAAACCTTAAAAATGTTCCAAATCTTTGAATTTTCTGAGTCCAGCAAATGTGGGCTACAAATCCTGAGTGCTCTCAGAAACATGGAAGAAATAATTGAGCTTTTAACACCATCATCATGATATGAAAAATAATTAATATACAAATAGCAGTGAGTGGGTTTTCTATAGACAGTGAAATTGGGCTTCCCATTTTTGTTAATGACCAAAACATCTAAAAAAGGTAATTGGTTGTCGTTTTCCCGTTCATATTTAAATTTAATAGAGGGAACAAGACTATTTAATGACGGACAGAAAGAATCAAAGTTGTTCCACTTGTCATGCCAAAATCAACATCAAACCACCTGCCCATCATCATTACAACACGTTCTACAAATCTACACTCTGTCCCAAGAGCCTTAGGTACACTTACAGAAATTACAAGAAAGCTGATTGGGAACAGTTCAAAATACAGACTGAGGAACAATTCACCACATTAAACAGCACACCCATCATAAACATCAATACAACACTCAAGACATTTAATCAGATCATCAATAATGCAAACAAATACATATCCGAGGACAACATCAGGAAATACAACCCAAATTACACTAGAGAAATAGCCCACCTCATAAGGCAACGTAACAACCTCAAACATAACACACAAGCACCACACACAGAAACCATTAAACAGCAGATACAACAGCTCAACACAGATATAAGCAACAAACTCAAAAAAAAAAAAAAAACATTTATGGAATTCATAACAACACTAAACCACTCCACAGATACATCCAGGCTATACAAGACTATAAACAGCATTACCCACTCTAACAGCGGCATTCTCACCTCGCACGAGGCGATCTGTCGCAGCCAAAATAATATCCCAACATATACACAACAAGCTAACATTCTAGTTAATCACTACGCAAAGATAAGTCACTTAAACAGAGACAACAACTAGAAACACGCAGACAGACAAACAGCCAGGCACACGAAAACCTACAGACTCGACACGACCATTACACCCTTCAATACAGACCAGACCACCAAGATCATGAAAACCATTAAGAATTTGAAGGCTACTGAACCAGACAACATATCTAACATACACCTTAAACACTTGGGCACACAGGGAATACTAGCCCTCACAAATATCAGCAAATATTCATACCAACACTGTGTTATTCCTGACATATGGAAACAAGGTAAAATTATTACACTAATCAAACCAAACAAAAATCCAACAGAACCAGCTTCCTATAGACCCATTACTTTACTATGCACACCTTCCAAAGTAACAGAAAGACTAATCTTACAAATCACCAACCCACACATACCATTATCGCCTACTCAACATGGATTCAGACCTCACCACTCAACCACGACATTACTCACTAACTTCACGCAGCACATCATGGATGGCATCAACTCCAGACGACCAGTTCAACGTACACTCTTAGTAACAATAGTCATTAGTAAAGCATTTGATGCTACGCCACGTTTCCCTCTCATAAGCAAAATACTCAATACAAACATGCACAATAAAACTAAAGGTGGCTGAGCAACTACCTTTCAGGAAGATACTCACATGTCACATTTAATGGCAAGTCATCGAAAAACAAGCTTTTTCCGAACGGGGTCACTCAAGGCTCTGTTCTCTCACCAACACTGTTCAACTTATGAAAATAAAAACCCACTCTAATAGACAGAGTTTATTTCCACGACAGTTTCGACGCCCACTGGCATCCTCCTCGGGTGGATACAGAAACACGAATGAACCAAAACAAGAGGGAAAAACAGTCCAGGGACCGACCGTTAAGAAATTCGCACCTAGGTTAGATCCCATTCTCCCGACACCGGAAGAGCATTTTCATTAAGTACATTCGCGCAAATTTAAAACTATCTTCCTGTTCTAAACATACAGATTGTATTATATTTTTCTTACATAATTATTGAATTTATTATTAATTTTATTACATTTAATATTGCATAATTATTTATTACAGAAATTATAAATTTATTATTACATTGGTTATTACATAACCCATAAGATTAATATACCATTCCGTCCCATTATTTCACACAGGGGTTCCTTTAGTTACAGGTTATCTAAATTTCTTGCAGATAAATTATCCCCATTAGTTGGTAAATTTTCAGGCTCGCACATCACTAATTCCTGTGACTTTATTAACAAAGTTATGTCCTTAGATTTAAAACGGGGAAGAATGATCAGTTTTGACGTTGAGTCCTTGTTTACGAAAGTTCCCATTGATGATGTACTTAGTTTTTTAGATTGAAAATTGCCAACATGTAACGTAGAACTAGGCATGCCCACATCTGTATTTTTAGAACTGATAAAACTCTGTGTCACCAATAATGCCTTCTCCTTCGGTGAAGAATTTTATTTGCAACGTTTTGGTATGGGAATGGGGTCTTCTTTATCCCCAATACTGAGTACATTATACATGGAATACAATGAGTCGGAATTGTTGCAAACAATATGTCCCAGGAATCTAATTTGGTTTCGTTATGTAGATGATATTTTCTCATTTTGGCCTGACCACTGGAACAACTTTGACACTTTCTTTCAGTCATTAAATAATCTTGTTCCCTCAATTAAATTTAAATATGAATGGGAGAACGACAAACAATTACCTTTTCTAGATGTTTTGGTCATTAACGAAAGCGGAAAGCCCAATTTCACGGTTTACAGAAAACCTACTCATTGTAATTCGTACATTCATTATTTTTCATATCATGATGAAGGGTTAAAAGCTCAATTATTTCTTCCATGTTTCTAAGAGCACTCAGGATTTGTAGCCCACATTTGCTGGACCCAGAAAATTCAAAGATTTGGAACATTTTTAAGGATTTAAAATATCCCGAGTGGTTTATCAGAAAGGCGTATTTTAAAGCCAGAAAATCTTTTTATGCCCCTCGGGAACCTTCAGTTAACCAAAACAATATGTGAGTTTGCCTTACATTGCCGGCTTAGAAAGAGTAAAACCGTTGACGAAAGATTTTAAGTTTGCTTTGGCGTTCAAATATTCGTCTACCGTGAAAAGTAAATTGGTTAGGAATAACGTGGCAAAAGAGGAACAAGCCTGTGTCTACAGCATTCCCTGTAAAAGTTGTGATTTAGTATACGTGGGAGAAACTGGAAGAAATATTGAAACCCGTATTAAAGAACACAAATATGCCTTCAGAAGTTGTAATACTAATAATGCCATTTTTATCACGCCAGCCAAATAATCATGCTATAGATTGGGAATCAAGTAAGGTACTTTATAAATGTAATAATTATGTCAAAGAAAAATAATAGAATCTGTGTGTATAGAAAAAGTAGATAATTTTAATTTGTGCGAAGGTACTTATAAGTTAGACCCTTTAATGAGATTCTTGGTCAAAAAATCCCTTACGGAGTCGTGGGAACGTGTTCGAACCTAAGTGTGAATTTCTTAAATGTCTCTGGATTGGAATGTTTCCTTACTCGCCTTTAGTAAATATAATAATGGAAGTAATAAATGTGGAAATAAATATAAATGCAACAGATTTAATAATAAAGGTAATATTATAAATTTAATAATTAGGGTAAAGGTAATAATAATAAATGTTAAAAAAAAAAAAAAGTAATAATAAATGCAGTAATTATGTCAAAATATTAGAATCTGTATGTATAGAACAAGAAGATAGTTTTAATTTGTGGGAATGTACTTATAAGTGGACCCTGTAATAAAAATGCCCTTCCAGTGTCGGGAGAACGGTATCTAACCTAGGTGCGAATTTCTCTGGATTGTTTCCTAATCGGCTTTCTTCATTCGTTTTTCGGTTTATAAGTTCTGTATAATAAACAATAATGTAATAACCAATGTAATAATAAATTTATAATTTCTATAATAAATAATTATGCAATATTAAATGTAATAAAATTAATAATAAATTCAATAATTATGTAAGAAAAATATAATAGAATCTGTATGTTTAGAACAGGAAGATAGTTTTAAATTTGCGCGAATGTACTTAATGAAAATGCCCTTCCGGTGTCGGGAGAATGGGATCTAACCTAGGTGCGAATTTCTTAACGGTCGGTCCCTGGACTGTTTTTCCCTCTTGTTTTGGTTCATTCGTGTTTCTGTATCCACCCGAGGAGGATGCCAGTGGGCGTCGAAACTGTCGGGGAAATAAACTCTGTCTATTAGAGTGGGTTTTTATTTTCATATTTTCACCTTCACGTAGAAAAAAGTGAAGTTTTTTGCATTTACTGTTCAACTTATACATGCATGACATTCCAACACCCATAGATAACAAACTTACCTTATCATCATATGCAGATGACATCACTCTAACATCCACCTACAACAACATCGACACCGCTACAAATAACCTACAAATATACATAAACAGTATACAAGACTGGCTCACACACAATGGACTCAAAGTAGCGCCCATAAAATCAACCATCACCTTGCTCACAAGCAACACAAAAGAACACCAGATAACTCCATAGCTTACACTAAACAACATCAACATTCTACACACTCACGGGACCAAAATACTTGGGGTCACATACAACACATCATTATCTTTTGCAAACCACATTCAGGACATTAAAAACAAATGTACGTCAAGACTTAACACGCTTAGGGTACCAACAGGCACAAACTTTGGAAACCAGCAGGAAACAACATCATTCATATACAAACAATATATTCGTTCAGTTATGGACTGCTGAGCACCCATTATCTCAAACACACACATAAACACCTTACAGACAATACAAACCAACGCACTTCGTACCATTATAGGATGTACTCAAAGAACACCAATAGAACACCTGCACACAGAAAAAAAATACTGAAACTTAGGGAATATTTAGACCTGAGGGGAACACAATTCATGGCAGCAGCGACAACTAACCCACAACACCCTTGCCACTACATGTACAATCATGCACCGACACCTCGCACCATTAAGGTAACACCAGAGAGACATTATAACCAAATACTCCATTCCATACCACGCCCCACAGACATCACACAGTACAGAAAACATACACACACACACCTAACCCACAATGCACTGACATGACTCGGAGATCAGCCTAAGCAGATTGGATCGAGTTAACTTAGCACGATTCGATGTGGACATCACCCCAACTTACGGACATATAAACACAGACTAGATAACTCCACAGACGACACCTGCCACCTGTGTCAGGACACATCACAAACAATTGAACACATTATGACAGACTGTACCGCTCTAGCACAACAACGAACACACAACATCACTAGTGCGCTGAACCTCTGGTCCACTCCGGAAAAGGCTTCGGTTACCTGCGTGCCGCCGGTTTGCTCGATTAGGGTGGGCTGATCGGCTATACAACAACAACAACATAACGAAACCATATTAAATTACTGGGACATATTGTTTGTAACAATTCAGACTCATAATATTCCATGTATAATGTACTCAGTATTGGGGATAAAGGGGACCCAGTCCCATACCAAAACGTTGTAAATAAAATTCCTCACCAAAGGAGAAGGCATTATTGGTGACACAGAGTTTTATCAATTTTAAAAATACAAGTGTGGGCATGCCAAGTTCTACGTTACATGTTGGCAATTTTCTACCACAAAAACTAAGTACATCATGAATGGGAACTTTCATAAACAATGAATCAACATCAAAACTGATCATTCTTCCACGCTGTAAATCTAAGGACAACTTTATTAATAAAATCATAGGAAATAGTGATGTGCGAGCCAGAAAATTTATCAACTAATGGGGCCAATTTATCTGCAAGAAATTTAAATAACCTGTAACTGAAGGAACCCCTGTGTGAAATAATACGACGGAGCGGTATATTATTTTTATGGTTTTTGGGTAAGCCGTAAATGTGGGGGAGTTTGCGGTTAATCTGTAGAATTCTTTTAGGGTAGATCGCCGGAACATCTTTTAATAAGTTTTAATAAGGTTTAATAAGTTACTTTATAAATGTAATAATTATGTGAAAAGAAAAATAATAGAATCTGTATGTATAGAACAAGAAGACAATTTTAATTTGTGTGAAGGCACTTCGAAGCTTGACCCTTTAATGAGATTCCTGGTCAAAAATTCCCTTCCATTGTCGGGTGAACGGCATATAACCTCGGTGTGAATTTCTTAATGGTCTCTGGCCTTCCAGAGTGATCCTTACCTTTCCTGGCTTGTTTCCTTACTCACTTTTGTTCGCTCGTTTTTCTGTATCCACACGAAGAGGATGCCAGTGGGCATCGAAACGGATGAGGAAATAAACTCCGCTTATTAGTGTGGGTTTTATTGTAACATCTACTAAAGTTGAGAAACTCAACGAAAGATATAAAAATTCCTAATTTTTTTTAGTATTTATCATGAAATACCAAATTTTTCAAATTTCTTTGAGGAATGGGAGAAAAGTGTATAAGGGAAAAGTTAAAAAACATAAATTGGCGAATCAAATGAAACAAAATTGATCTTCCTAGCATAAACAAAACGGAAGATACGCTTAAATCTTTGAATTTTTCCTTAATTTTTAGGGGGACCCGAGTAGGATGGGGGTAAAAGGAGAGAGTGCAATGCAATTGCAAATGTTGATCAATGTTGCAATAGGTTATGCAAAAAGGGGGATGTTGCAAGAGGTTATGCAAAAAAGGGGTTATGCAACAAGGGGGAGGCGTTATCCCTCAATTTGCAATGAACTCCCCCAGAAAGCTGGGGGAGAAGGTGGGACGGCCTCACCCCCCAAAGGGGTGTACCTAATCAAAGAGAAAGAGAGGAGAAGGAGAGAGGAGTGTTCGCTTGACATGAGCCAAGCGCATATTAAGACTTCATCCCAGCGCTTGCTCTCTTATAAACCCCTAATCAGCCAGTTGGCATAGAAGCCAGTGCCTCCAGGTATTACACTGGTCTACAGCCAAAATGCTTCGGAAATAAAAGTAGTCAATCTTTACTAATTTTGGGTCACTGAGTACGAAAATGATGCCTAAAATTGCCAATTGGCTCTATTTATAAAGATTTCAGGCAACCCTGCACCCTACTAACTGGACTGCATATGTCGCGTAATATGTAGACGCCTGTGACACATCGACGCATTGACTCTACTGCACATGCGCGTAGTTATATTTTTTATTTTAATAAATTAATGTAAATATATACATATATATATATATTTACAATAAAATGTAATTTTAAATTTATCTATTACATTATATATTTGTAAATTATTTATTAAAAAATAGATTGGATCATTTTAACATATTACTTCCCATAATGTTTTTGATATTAATATAAATGGAATACTAACCTAACTTAACCTTATCTAATTTAAAATTATTAAAATGCAATGTAATTACATTAATTTATTTAAAAAAAATATATATATAACTACGCGCATGCGCAGTAGAGTCAAGGCGTCGATGTGTGACAGGCGTCTACATATTACGCCACAGCATCAGTTCATTCGCGGAAGTCATACAGTGCACCCTTGTCAAACTCTTTTAGTGTTTGCTTTTGAAACTGAATTTTTTTCAGCCTAATTTGAACAAAGATGCCTCATAATTGCGTGAACAGTGTAGATAACTTCTGTTATGTTTGTGGAGAATTGACTTTTGCATCAAAAAAGCGTGCTATAACCGCCGTGATTAGGAAAACCTATCACCTTTATTTTGGCTGTAAGATTGGAGATCAGGACAAGAGCTGGGCCCCACACATATGCTGCAATACTTGTGCAACAAACCTTCGCCAGTGGTTGAATCGGAAAAGGAAATCTATGCCTTTTGCAGTGCCAATGGTGTGGAGGGAACCAACAGATCATGTCAGCAATTGTTACATCTGCATGGTGCCTCCAGTCAAGAAAGTTATTTGCAAGACGAAAAAGTGGATTTTACAATATCCGAATATACCCTCTGCTATACGCCCGGTACCTCACGGCGAAGGACTACCCGTTCCTGAGCCCCCACACTCATTCTCCCTGGAGTCAGAGGACGAGGAGAATGAAGGAACCTGCGAAACTTGTGAGCCTTCAACTTCACAAGACCCTGAATTTGTTTATAACTTGATATCTTCTAAACCGCACATGATAACTCAGAATGAATTAAACGACCTCATCAGAGATTTAGAACTGCCAAAGAGTAAGGCAGAGCTGTTGGGCTCCAGATTGCAGCAGTGGAATCTCCTCGCTGAAAATGTTAGAGTGTGTAAGTTTCGTGACCGTCCAAAAGATTTTGTCCCATTCTTCATCATGGAAGGTGACCTTGTAGCTTGCAACGACATCGATGGTCTGATGGCAGCTCTCAACATTATTCACAATCCTGATGAGTGGAGACTGTTCATTGATTCATCGAAGTTGAGTCTAAAAGCTGTTTTGTTGCATGTTGGCAACGTATTGCCATCAATTCCAGTTGGTCATGCAGTCCACATGAAGGAAACATATGACAACATGAAGCAACTTTGAACTGCATAAACTATGACAAACATAAGTGGCAGGTTTGTGGTGACTTGAGAGTTGTTGCTATCGTGCTTGGACTGCAGCCGGGCTACACTAAGTATTGCTGTTTTCTGTGTGAATGGGATAGTCGGACTAGGACTTCTCATTACATCAAGAAGGATTGGCCACTCCGACACTCATTGGAACCTGGAACAAAAAATTTTCAGTATCCTCCACTTGTAGAATCGAGCAAGATTTTGTTACCACCCTTACACATCAAACTGGGCGTCATGAAAAATTTTGTTAAGGCTATGGATAAAACGGGGGCAGCTTTTAAGTACCTCGGCGGTAAATTCCCAAAGCTCAGTGAAGCAAAAATCAAGGAGGGTGTATTTGTTGGTCCACAGATCCGCGAGCTTCTTAGAGATGAGGAGTTCGACCGTATCCTAGGTGGTGAGGAGAAGACAGCGTGGAATGCTTTCCGGTTAGTAGCAACCAATTTTCTCGGAAATACTAAAGCTGACAATTACAGGGAGCTGGTAAAAAACCTGCTGTTGTCCTATCAAAAAATGGGCTGCAATATGCGTTTAAAGATACATTTCCTCCATTCGCACCTGGAAATTTTTCCGGCCAACTGCGGAGGAATGGAGTCCATCATGGAATCCATCATTGTTAGCAGACTACTGCTGGACAATAACAAGAGATGCTCCAGAAATTGAATACAAGAGACAAGCAAAGAAGCGACGGGTTGAATCAATATAAGTGACTGCATTATAGAGGTGTTACTAATATATGGTATACATATACGCAAAATGTGTAACTTAAATTTTCTTGGAAACTGTAGCAAATCGACTGTTTTTATGGTCATATTCGTTTTCAGCACCCCAAAATCCATAATAGAAAACACATTTTATCTCCGAAGCACAAACTTTTTCAAAATTTGTAGACCAGTGTTCAGCCAGCTGGCGCAGTGGATACATCGTTTGGACAAATGCTCGTACACTCCCACCTATACGCCCATAAAATGGGTATCCTAGTTGGTGCTGGTTATGCTGTAGGTCTAAGGTGGAATGTAAACATCCTTCCACACAAATTGGTGGTAGATAAATGGAAAACCAGGGTATCCTAGTGGCTAATACACAGGGCTCCCCGTTAAACTGTATTGCAAGACGCGGTCATGTTTGCTGTTTATCTGTTTGTTTATTCCCCCTCTCTCTCTCTCTCATATATATATATATATATATATATATATATATATATATGCTGCAAACCCACAAGGAAAAAGAAAAACGATTCCAAGGCCTTTCGTGTATTCAGAGCTACACCTCGTCATTCCCTGAAAGGCCTTGGAATCGTTTTCCTTTTTCCTTGTGGGTTTCCAGCATTCATTCATTTCACGTGTTTAATTGTGAAATTCATCCCATATATATATATATATATATATACAGGGTGTCCCATAAGTCCGGCATCATAGGAAAAATAATAAAACAAGGCAAAATAAAAGCTTTTATTTACAGAACGTGCTCAATATGTCCACCATTGTTTTCAATACACAAATTCAGACGTGATACCCAGTCAGCAAGCACAAGGTGAATGATGTCAGGAGTAATGGTGTTACATCCCCCAATAATGCGCTGCCGCAAATGTTCAACACTCCTAATTTTCTCTGCGTATACCAGCGCTTTCAAGTGGCCCCAGAGATAAAAATCTAGTGGCGTGAGATCCGGGCTTCTAGCTGGCCATTCCACAGCCCCTCGACGTCCTATCCAATGACCAGGGAATTGTTGGTACAGGTATTCCCTTACTTGGGTGCTGTAATGTGCAGGAGCGCCGTCTTGCTGGAACCATTTTGGGAAATTTCCATCTTCGTTCCAGGATAGCAGTCGCTGTATCATCGTCAGTGGACCTCCTTGAAGGTCCACTGCGTGGTTTATCTTCTGTGGATCCTGTTTCCTTAAACTTTGCAACAAGTCTGCTAACACAACTCTGTGTTATTGGCTCGCGGTCTGGATGCAGTCTGTTAAATTCAACAGCGGCCTCTCTTTGACTCCGATTTCCTATGATTAGAATTATCTGGATTCGTTCTTCCTTGCTCACAGACATTATGGCCTGTAGAAAGAGAAAAATATGAATTATGGTTTGTAGAAATAGAAAAATATGAATTTCTCCTATGATGCCGGACTTATTGGACACCCTGTATATATATATATATATATATATATATATATATATATTTCCCCGTTAAACAGTAGGTCTAAGGTGGATTGTAAACACCCTTCTACGGCTGGTAGATAAATGGGAACCCTGTGTATCCTAATAGTTGCTGGTTAAGCTGTAGGTCTAAAGTGGAGTGTAAAGCTTGATCTTCGTCAGAAAGAACAATTCGGGATGAAGCCATCGAAAGGAAAGGGGAGCCTATATATATGTACATTTCCGGAAAAAAGTTCATCTAAAAAATTCTGAAAACTATAAAAATTGGTACAAGAAGTGTGCACAAAAGATCAAAATTTTTTAATTAGCAATCACGTCAAATTGCATTAATTAATGCTTTCTCTCTCTCTCGGGCTAACTTGAATTGGATATTAAGGTCTTTTTCATCTGTAACTTCTGCAAATTAAAAATAAAACAGGACAATGATACACATAGTATTAAAATAAAGGTGAAAATGTGCAGCACAAATGAATAAGTAGAAAGGAAATATGAAGATAAAGGAGGGAAATGAAGAGAAGAAAGGCAAAAGCGAGATAAACAAAAACCTACCTAAAGAAATCCTAATTAAACAATGTAAATAGCTGAACAATAGAAGGACATAAATATTGATGAAAAAAAAAAAAATATATATATATATACACACACATATATATATATATATATATATATATATATATATACACATTTCAACTGCAAAGAACACGCAGTATAATTAACGTAAAGAACGACGCTTGTATAGGAGAACATTCCACGCAAGATGAGGAGGGAGAACGAACAAATGAAAAAATGAGGTAACCACCCGGGAATTGAACCCGGGATCTTCCGATTGCCGGTCAGATATGATAACCACTACACCATGGTCCTCACTCGATCAGAAGTCGTAATTCTCCTCAGTTTGGCGGAAGCGATAGATAATATCGATTTTAAAATTCCAATAAATAAACGTCTTTTCGCAGGAGTTTTATTTCGAGATCATAAACTTTGGGGTTAATGAACCGCATCCACCACCCATCTCTGTTAATTTTTTTAAAATTTATTTTACGAAATTGTATCGTGCGCTAGCTCAGGACACCATAAACTTTAAGTCTACGATCCTTCACGGCCATTTAATTTTTAAAAATTATCTTCAAGTTCCTGATGAATTATTTTTCAGATTAAATAATAAATTTTCCGAATCTATTTTAGATGGGGTACCATAAGCTTTTTTACAAACTTATTTTTCAACATCGTTAAGCCCCTCATACAATTGGATGTTTTTTATATGTTCAAATCTCCCTTCCCCTACCCTTCTCATCGGCACCCAGAATACATGATTTATTTCCAAACAAAGCAATTCTCTCTCTCTACGAATGGGTATAACTGACACGCCCCAGATTTCACGGGACAGCCAATCACAAACCAGTGGGCGGATCTCCAGGACTTCTGGTTGGAGGCTAGACGTGTTTATACGTTAAGCCCCGCCCAAATTTCATAGAGGTACAATAGGAAACTACTGATTCGGGTATTGTGGGATGTTCACAATTACGACCCCGTCTATAAAAGAGGGCAATTTCATCACAGGCTTCCAATTCAGTTGTTTTTATCAAACAGTGCTTTTGAAATACCTCCCCATGAGCTAATCGTCGCAACTCTACCTCTCTCCGGATTTGTTTGAAGACGGGGATGCCTCAACGCTGTCTACAATTTATGTTTTGCGGCGACTGACCAGAATGAACTTCTATCCACGCAGACTGTTGCAGAAATTTCTGACGGCGAGAACGATTTTCCCGCAAATTACTTCACAGAGATGTAAATAAATGCGTAATAATTTGTGATTATATAAAACGTTTCATTCATTGCAGGTATTATAATTTTTAAAATTCGTAATAAAACGAAGTGAAAGGAGATCTGCTTTGTGATTATAATTTGCTGGGCGTTTTCTCTTATTTCAACTCTCCCATATATATATATATATATATATATATCGGTCGTAATATGACCTAACCTAGCGTAGCCTAACCGGTACATAATATAGCATAACCTAATCTAGCGTAGCCTAACCATTACATAATATAGCATAACCTAACCTAGCGTAGCCTAACCGGTACATAATATAGCACAACCTAACCTAGCCTAACTTAGCATGTCCTGAGCAGATATGATATAACCACACCTAACCCAGCGTTATTCTGAGTTTTTCTACAACGTAAAAATTATTCCCCGGACTTTCTCGTTTATAATAATATAACCCAACCTAGCCTAACCTAGCCTAACCTCACCTAACCATGGTGGACTCTTTCTCGTTTATAATTTAATTAGTAATCTAATTTTTCCTTTTATTCTGAGTTTTTCTACAACGAGAAAATTAATTCCAGTGCTCTTTCTCGTTTATAATAATATAACCTAACCTAACTTAACCTAACCTAACACAACTGAACCTAACAGGCCAAAATATAACCTAACCTAGCATATCCTAGCCGGGACATAATATAGCCTAACGTAACCTAACACAACTGAACCTAACCATTACATAATATAGCATAACCTAACCTAGCGTAGCCTAACCGGTACATAATATAGCACAACCTAACCTAGCCTAACCTAGCATGTCCTAACCAGATATGATATAACCACACCTAACCCAGCGTTATTCTGAGTTTTTCTACAACGTAAAAATTATTCCCCGGACTTTCTCGTTTATAATAGTATAACCTAACCTAGTCTAACCTAGCCTAACCTCACCTAACCATGGTGGACTCTTTCTCGTTTATAATTTAATTAGTAATCTAATTTTTCCTTTTATTCTGAGTTTTTCTACAACGAGAAAATTAATTCCAGTGCTCTTTCTCGTTTATAATAATATAACCTAACCTAACTTAACCTAACCTAACACAACTGAACCTAACAGACCAAAATATAACCTAACCTAGCATATCCTAGCCGGGACATAATATAGCCTGACGTAACCTAACACAACTGAACCTAACCGGCCATAACATAACCTAACCTAGCATATCCTAGCCGGGACATAATATAACCTAACCTAACCTAACAACTGAACCTAACCGGGACATAATATAGCCTAATCTAACCTAACACAACTAAACCTAACCGGGATATAATATAGCCTAACCTAACCTAGCCTATATATATATATTGACCCAGGACTCTTTATCGTTTATAATATTATAGCCTAACCTATCCTAACCTAACCATGGTGGACTCTTTCTCGTTTATAATTTATTTAGTAAACTAATTTTTCCTTTTATTCTTTTATTCTTTTATTTCTACAACGAAAAAATTAATCCCAGGGCTCTTTCTCGTTTATAATAAGATAACCTAATCTAGCCTAACCTAACCTAGCATAGAATGACCGGCGTAATATAACCTAACCTAGCATAGCCTAACCAGGACATAGCCTAACCTAACCTAGCATAGCCTGAACGGTCGTAATATAACCTACCCTAGCATAGCCCTTACTGGTGTGATATAACCTAACCTAGCATAACCTAACTGATTATAATATAACCTAACCTAACCGGACATAATATAGCCTAACCTAGCGTAACCTAACCGGTTATAATATAACCTAACCTAACCTAGCCCAGAAAGTTAAACTTTTCACCCCACCCTAGATATAGGGTTTAACGGGGAATCCATCACCCAAGCGTTTTCTCTTATTGTAGCTCCCTCTCCATATATATATATATATATATATATGTATATATGTATATATTATATATATGGTTGTATGTGTTAACCGGTATCGTTACGGGTGTGATATAACCTAACCTAGCATAACCTAACCGGTTATAATATAATCTAACCTAACCTAGCTTTATTCTGAGTTTTTCTTGTTCTACAACGAAAAAATTAATTCCAGGGCTCTTTCTCGTTTATAATAATATAACCTAACCTAAAGTAGCCAGGAAGGTAAAACTTTCCACCCCACCCTAGACCTACGGTTTAACGGGGATTCCATCACCCAGCGTTTTGCCATTCATCTCTTAATATAACCTAACCTAGTGTAGCCTACCCCGGCATATTTAAACTTTAATTTAACTTAACTTTAAATGATTCAGTATGAGCTGATCATGTGAATTCCTCCTTAAAGGACCGAAGCGGAACTTGAACGTGTTATAGCTACTTTTCGTTTTGATGAAAGGGGAATAAATGATATGGAGGCTTTACCGCACAGCCAACCCAGGGTCCTGAATACTGAGGTCGAGGTAATGGCTCACATCCCGTCCAACAACGCCAGGTCATCGAGGAACTAATGTAAGTGTTTTGTCTACTCCTCGCATTTTATAGTAAATGTTTCATTAGTAGGTATCCTCAATTATAGTAGACTTTGCATTAGCGCTGAGCTATGATTTCTGAACACAAATCGATTTATGTATAAATGGACTTTAATTTAAAAGAATCAGTATCAACTAATCAAGTTAATTTCTCGTTAAAGGACCGATAGGGAGCTCGAACATGTTATAGCAACTTTTTGTGACAGCTTTGATGAAAGGGGAATAAATGATTAGGACATTTTACAGCGCAGCCAACCCATAGACCTGAATACAGGGGTCGAGGTATTGGCTCACTTCCGGTCCAACGAATGCCAGGTCATCGAATGTAAGTTTTTTGGGGGGTTAAGAACAAAACACATTTTATTTTCATTTAACTTATTAAATGGTAGAAAACATGTACAAAGCGGCTTACAGAACTAGCGTCCATTAAATAAGCCTTAATGGAGACATTTTACAGTTACAAATGTATATGCACCTTTACACAATACAGTTACAAATATATATACACCTTTACACAATATAGTTACAAATATATATATATATATATATATATATATATATATATATATATATATATATATATACACCTTTACACAAAACAATGAGTGCGGACACATGGGAAACATTTTTTTTATCTGTCTGCATATCGTTTCATCATTCACTTCAGTGTTGCATAAATCGAATAATTTTTAAAAACCTACAAATCCCTTCCCACGTGCCATGTGCAGGAGAAATGAAAGGCAATCCATGCCACAAGTTTTGCTAAAATATCCTTGGAGGCGGTAAGGATTCCAGACAATTTCAGGGACATGTATCTGTTCGATAAATTGTACAACCACAGGGTCACTCCAGTGCTGAGTGCCGAGTGAATCAAAATAGTACATTCTTTCCCTATTTTTAAAATAGATTGCAAACCAATGAATTCTCACATTAGCAACAATGTCGGTGTTCACAATAATCCCGTAGCAGTTTCTCGTAGTTGGTAATTCCAATATTTCATTCTTCGCAAACCCGCAGATAAATTTGGAGCGTGTGATTCGATCACTTTTCATTACTTTCTGGAGTGTATTCGCGTCCATTTTAAAAGTCTGTGATCACTAGCGTGTAGCGTCATTGGGCAAAGTGTAATGGATCAAGAGGCACATTTCAGGTTTTGTACAATTGACCTCCCTAAATTCAAAAATGAAAACAAATTTTTTTGTGACAAGTGTAACACCTCCTTTTTCGCATGTGAAAATCGTGAAAAATTGCTAGTTACCCATAACTTTTGGACACTTGCCTTCCTAGGGTTTGAGCTATCATTTGACCCCTTACAATGTACTGCTTTTCAAGAAAAATAGAAAAATTTATTTTTGGAATAAACATATACACTTTAGGTAGGTAGGGAGGTAGAGTAGATAGTTTTATTTAGTAAATGATACATTAAAATCTTGTTTAGTTTTGAATGACGACATAAAGTCACGGGATTTAAGTACTGCTCTAATGTAACCATCTCTTGAATCCTTTCCATACACTGCCCCAGACTCTTCAGTTACCATCCGAACACAGCGTTCTACACCTTGGTTAGTGACATGGTATCCGGACAAGGGGCTCTTCAGTGATCTTATCGAGTTGTTCGACAGAGAACTGCTTCGTGAGTGGTGGTTCCATTGTGCACTCCTCCAGTGGTGGAAGTAAATCTTTCAAATTCTGAGCACTTTGATCTTTGGTGGCCGAAATTCTCTGACTTGCTGTTGAGCAGGTTTGGGAGCTCGTCGAATGGTCTTGATTACATCGATGGCCAATTTCCGGTTTGCTTGATCTGCATCTGCAAGCATTGCCAGTAGAACATTTTCAGGGTGAGCCCAATATGCATTTCTTTGGATCACAGGCCATGTGACAGTCTTGTTAGCTGGTGGCAGTAATCGCAGCAGCTTGATTTGCTCCAGGAAATGCTTTGGACCATCTGTGCACCTTGGATGGCACTTGATGCTAAACCACATGGGTCCATAATGGCACACGACAAACTGTGTGAGTGAATACAGTTCATCACTTGGCTGCGCCATCGCTACATATAGCCGACAAATTCTGCTGGCAGTTGTAACCCATCTTGCATGGGAGATTGGTCCAGGCTTCTCTCGTAGAAGATCTTCATTAATGACACCAGTCCTTATCGCTTTCATCATTCTGTAGAGGTAGACTTGGTCACGACTCAATTCAGTAAGGTCAACATCCGGGAGAGTGTGGCCATCAACAATACATTGAATTCCTCTAGAGGAAAGTGGCAAACTTTCACACGTGGCCAAAGCTTTGCCAAATGGTCCTTTCCATTGAGTTGCAGATTCTGTTGGGCCGATGAGTTCCTTGCACAAGTGGCGCAGTGGGAGTTCATTTAAATGCAGACTACAGATGAACCAGTGCAAAGGGCAACTCAGGCGGCACTCTAGCAGGTGTATTGCTCCACTTCTGTGCCCTGTGTTTGTGGCTGTGCTGTCGGCTCCCAGTGCAATTATCTTGTCTGCAATACCCATTTCTTCAATCGTATTTTGAAGTCCATCCGCAATGACAGTGCCAGTTCCTCATTCCAGTGTCAGATGGCTTAGATAGAAGGTTCCAGGATCTCCGACCAGCACATAGTGGTCCTCAACTTTCTTTGTGCTGTACCATTTGTTCCCCTTTTTCTCTTTGACAAGTGTCATGTCTTTCCGCCCATCAAAAAATAAAGCAGTGACTTCCACATCGTGGTAAGTTACTGCTTCCTTCAGATCCCTCCGTACCTTCTGCCGTGCTCCCCATACTTTGTGGTGGTCAATTACGTTTATCTGACCATCAGAACTAATGATGCCATAGTCAATCAATGTTGCAGTGCTGATAGCTGCAGCAGCCCTGTTCGATACACCATACCGGTCAGCTTCCAAAGCAACAGTGGGAATCGGTGTGATGTTCTTGTCCTCCTGGGCACTATCACCCATCCACTCATCACCAACACTTTCACCACTGGAGTCTGCTTCTGCTTGAGCTGATTCGACCACATCTCCAGAGGATGCTACCTCTTGCCGTTCCGTTTTTCTTCTATTCTCTTCTTCTTGTCTTTCTTGCATCCGATCCTCTCTTGACTTCCTTCTCTCCATCATCTGAGTCACATTTGTATCCATCCCACTGATCTGCATGATCCGCGTGGTTCTCTGGTCGATCAGAAAGGCATGCTCTCGTCGTGGAACTTTCATTTCTTTTTCACAATGGCATGCAGACAGATCATCGCATTGGCACACAGCTATGTCAAACAATTGATTCAGGCTTTCCTCGAACGTCTTGGTTTTTGTGGCCTGCTTGCCTTGCTTTGATGCTTGTGAGCCTTTTTCCATCAATCGGAGCAGCTTGGTCTTCACATTCTTGATTGGCTGTGATGGAATGTTAGCACGATTCCAAAGGTCAATGAGTGTTTGTCATACCTCCGGAAGAATCTCCCTGTTGCTGGTGTACTTGTTCTCCTTCAAGAAGAGGAAATGCCTTGCAACTTGTATACGGGTTGGAAGTTCAGACAGAGGAAGCTCTGATAGTGGAGAACCAAAGACAATGTGGCTGGCAGATCCCCGTGTTCTTTGCGTGCTCAGTGTACCAGCAAAACTCAACAAGTATCACACAGGAACACTGAAACAAAAACACAAACGTATAAATAAAAAATATAATGATTATGGGTATATACAGGGTGTCCTAAAAAAACTATATACTCTTTATAGCATCATATATTTTATAATTTAAAAAAAAACCAAACAATATATTGTTACAGCAATTGCCAATAAAAGGTAAATTAGTAATCTAAGTGATCAAAATGTTATAGCGAGTTGTTTGCATATAAAATTTAATTAACTACGCCAAGTGCTCAAAATGTTCTCCGGCGGCATGAATGCACTTTCAATACAACAAAATCGTGTGGTCTGATGAAGCTACCTTCAAGCTGAATGGCACAGTAAATCGACACAACTGCAGGTACTGGTCACTTGATAATCCACACGTTTATGTGGATAAACATGTTAATTTACCAGGATTAACAGCATGGTGTGGTTTATCATCCAGGGGTTTGGTTGGACCATTTTTCTTTAATGGGACAGTTACCGGTGCCGCATATCTCGAAATGCTGCGGACAGTAATTATACCTGCAGTTCGGAAGTTGTTTGGAAACGACGACTTTTACTTTCAACAAGATGGAGCCCCCCCTCATTATCATTGTGATGTCAGAAGGTACCTCGATGAAACGTTGCCTAACCGTTGGATAGGACGAAGAGGAAGCGTTGAGTATCCTCCACGTTCACCGGACTTGACTCCACTTGATTTTTACTTGTGGGGCTACCTGAAGGATGCAGTTTATGGTACAAGACCTGCAACACTCGAACACCTTAAGGATGCAATTAGGGAAAAGTGCGGGACCATCACAGCATCCACATTAGTCCATGTCTGCGAATCAGTTAGTCGACGCATTCAAAAGTGCATTCATGCCGCCGGCTGTGACGGCCCTAGGGTTGCTGGCGCCCCGGGCAAGCTGAACTTCGGTGCCCTTACAAGTATAATTTTAAAATTTGTTCACAATGAGGAAAAACTACAAATGTAGGAATAAAGAGTTTATTACAATTAACGATATTCACTCAAAGTACAACTAAACATTCTCAAAATGGAACCATGTATGAAAATATAAAAGACAGTGTTGCCACTTTTGTCTGAGGTAAATCCACAAAAAAAATGTAAAAATTCCACAAAGTGGCAACACTGATGAGATATCATAGGATGGCAGCGCTGCCAGGCGTATGTAATTTGTGCTCAACGCTCACCTACGCGGCCACATCAACCCATGTGACATGTCATCCCATGTCGGGCCAAACTGACCTTAGCTTTACTGGTAGTCTCTAATGCTATTGGCTAATACAGGGTGTCCCGTAAGTCTGGACCCATAGGGAAAAATAATAAAATTACAAAATAGTCCAAAAATTTATTTATAATATATTTTTTTATTATTTTTATTATTATTTTTATTATTTTTTTATTATGATCTTACTCCGCTGGAGTTTTATTTGTGGGGCCACTTGAAAGCCAAAGTGTACGAGGTCAAACTTCAGAACATTTTCCACCTTAAAGCACGCATTGTGGAGGCGTGTCAAGAAATTTCTGCGACTGTGATTCAGAAAGTGCTGTCGCAGTGGAGATTGCGTCTTCAACTATGTGTGCGACACAACGGCGGACACTTTGAACAGATTATGTAATAAATTTTTGGACTATTTTGTAATTTTATTATTTTTCCCTATGGGTCCAGACTTACGGGACACCCTGTATAATGTTATAATCCCTGAAAATTTTACTCCACATCAGGAAATTTTCACATTTGACTTTTATTTCATTTTATTTTATTTATTTATTTTTAGATTTTTCGCTTTGTATTTGGAAGATCCCAAACGCATGACGTGGCGCCCCTTAGCACGTGGCGCCCTGGGCAACTGCCCGAGTTGCCGGTACCTTGAGCCAGCCCTGGCCGCCGGAGAACATTTTGAGCACTTGGCGTAGTAAATTAAATTTTATATGCAAACAACTCGCTATAACATTTTGATCACTTAGATTACTAATTTACCTTTCATTGGCAATTGCTATAACAATATATTGTTGTTGTTTTTTAAATTATAAAATATATGATGCTATAAAGATTATATAGTTTTTTTGGGGACACCCTATATATATAAGGCTTGGTTTATTGGTAAATAATAAGTTTACCAATATATATATAAAAATATACTGCACACACATATGTATTATGTATATAAATATCCATAGGTATATACATATACCCTAAGACATATAACAAACTTATAAACAATGTAAAACACAACAAAACAAAGAAATGTGTATAATGTATAATAATTTAGGGTGGAGCGAAAAATACTTTTTTTCTAGTATGAAGTTCTAATAGTGATTAAAAGTTGCATTTAGTGGACGATATATAACTGCCAAAATATGAGTTCATTTGTTTAATATTTTCAGCTGCCACCAGGGGGCTAAAGTTAACACAATTTTGGGTAAAAAGGAAAAAAATGCTTCTAATTTAGGTTTATCAAACTATTATAAATTTTATCTTAGAATTATCTAATAGTTTGATTAAGATTCTTAAATGATAAGACTTCGTTTTGTAAAAATGTCTTTTCATATGCTTAATATCTTCAGCTGCCACAAGAGGGCTGAATTTAACTTAAAAATGACAATTAAGTATGATTCTGTATTTACTTGAAAAAGGGAACAGTAATAAATTAGGATGTCTCTCCTCCTTTATACTGGCTTGAGACAGTTAAGAAACGTTATTTCGTGCCTTAGCGGAGTTACCACCCTTTCCCCAACCAACCTCCCTCTAGAAAGGGTTCTTGCTGAAGACTATTTAGTAATTTGCTTTTGTGTCAAATTTTGGCTGTTTTTTCCTTGATTCTAATGTAGCACGAATCCAACCGTCTCTGTTTATAGGTCCGCAGACTGATCCAGCAGCGTCTGTACTGTAACGAGCTTGACGCATCTCTCTACGGCTTGTGTATGACATGGAAACTGAAATAATTCTGAATGAAGAGTAGTACCATGTTTGATGCATGATTCAATATCATCAAGAGAAACTCCTTTGGTTATCGGTGGTTCTGCTATCTGAAAATCTTGCCACATAATGAGATCTGTATAGTCTTTGGCATAAAAATTTATTTCTGGCACCTTAAAATACCTGATAACATCTGTTTCTTGAATGCATGCCCTTGCTTTTATGATACGCCTACTAAATCCCAACTGACGCACATGCTTCCTTTCATCAGCTATCATTGCAATGAGAATGTTTTCTTGATTTGCGTAATATGCATCTCGCTGAATGACTGAGTCATGTACTCTCCTAAGCTCTTCACGGAGATACCGGCTTCTTGCAATCATATGCCACATATGTTTAGCACCATATTGGCATAATGGTTTACGCTTTATCTGAAACCACATTGGTGCGTATACCCTAACAATGAAAGTAGCTAATTCTTGTAAATTGCCTGAAGGATTCTCTGGCTTGCATATAACCGCAGAGTCCTGTTTGCTGTGGTGAGCCACCTTGAATGTGATATATTGCCTGGACTCTTATGACTAAGACTCTTTGAGAATGTTCCACTTGATATAGCCTTGTGAATTTCAAGAAGGTATTTCTGGTCAGTACTTATGTCATCTACATCAACTTCAGCCATGTCCTCTTGAATTTCAATGGGTTTGAAGTTAACTATGGGAAGCTTTTCACAGTCTGAAAGTGCTCGGCCAATTTCTCCTAAAAATGCTCTTGGTCCAGTAGTGGTACCATCCAAGTGATGAAACAGATGGCGCAATGGAAGTTCATTAAGGTGTAAAAGGCATATCAGCCACTGCAATGGCTTATTAAAGGCTTCTTCCAGTAATCTTATTGTGCCTCCAATACTACCAGTGTTAACCACTGTCGAATCACAGCCAACTGCAACGATGTTCCCTATATCAACATTCCTCTCTTTCAAGCAATTCACTAGCGCTGTGCAAATGTATTTAGCTTTGCCACTGGAAGGTGTCACATGTGCAAAGTACAGAGAGTGTGGTTCAGATATTATGCTGATATGCTCTTCGCGTTTGGTTCTTTGGTGGTTAGAGCCATCACTCTCCTGGACTTGAATCATTGTTTTATCCTTTCTGCCATCAAAGTATAATCCCCGCATGGTTTTTGGCTCTCCTATCTGTTGTAGTTCCTTTCTCTGTTTTTGTCTTTCACGTCTTAGCTTACTTCTGTCTATAATATTCCCTTTGTCTTCGGGAGTAACAATTTTAAGATCTGCCAATACTGCAGAAGCAATAGCAGCCCCACTCTGTCCGACATTTTAAATCTATCACAAGTAATTGCTAATGAAGGCAGTGGCTCACGCATCTGTTGTTCTGATATTACATATTGAGTCGAGGTTGTATCTTCCTCATTATCTTCAGATATCTCTTCTAGTTGTTGAAGTTCACTTGTCTCTGTTTCGATTTGTAAGTTGGACGTATTGGTTATAGCAGCACTAGTTGTTTGTGAGGATTCCAGACGTGCTTTTTCCATTTCCTTTCGATGTTCTCTTGCTTGTAATCGTCTTGTGTGTGCTATGTCAATGCTTCCTATCACCATTATTCTGCGTGTTCGTTGGTCATTTAAAAAATCCTGCTCTTTTGGAGGGACTTTCTTACTCTTTTCACATGAGCATCTCCTAAACTCCTTACATTTGCAGGTGCAGATGTCAAACAAAGTGCATTTTGAAGAGTTTTCAAATTCTTCAAGCTGATTTTTGTACTTAGGCTGATCCTTGCGTGACTTGTATGGCTTTAATAAGGACCTGTATTTATCATGGTACACTCGCATCATCTGTAAAACGCGTGTATGTGAAACTATTGGCAAAGAGGCCTTCTTCCAAATATTTTCTACCTTTTTGGAAACTGCCTCTGCTATTTCAGAAAATGAAGGCTCCTTGTTATTCATCTGCTCTTTCACTAAATGTTTTGTGAACAGGTAATCTTTCATAATGCAGTTATAAGTTGGTAGTTGCATATCACTCATCTCACAAGGTACTTCAAATATGGCACACTTCATATGTTCTCTAGTGAAATGTTTATATTTAGTATTTCATGCCATAATATTTTTAAGAAAAATTCACAATCACAAAATATCCTGTAACATCAAAACATTATATAATTAATATATATAATATATTTTATAAGTATATATAATATATTATATAAATATATAATATATTATATAAATAAACTAAAATTATATAATACATTATAACAAGCATTTTATAATAAAATCAATATTATCTCTATATAAATCACTTTAAAATAAAGTTTTATAATATTCCGATCATATTAAAAAACTCTCCGATCAACTGAGCGACTAGGCCTACTACCTAAGAAGACAAGTGTTAACACACTGTTCTAATGACTCACAGAAAGAAATTCCTTCACACCAAAACCCTCCCCCACAACCCTCCCCAAACCCTCCCCACAACATTCAGTGTAGTCTCAACATGACTCAGTTACTCTAAATTGTGTTAACTTCAGCTCTCTTGTGGCAGCTGAAGATATTAAGCATATGAAAAGGCATTTTTAAAAAACGAATTCCTATCATTTAAGAATCTTAATCAAACTATTAGATAATTCTAAGATAAAATTTTATAATAGTTTGACAAACCTAAAATAGAAGCATTTTTTTCCTTTTTACACAAAATTGTGTTAACTTTAGCCCCCTGGTGGCAGCTGAAAATTTTAAACAAATGAACTCATATTTTGGCAGGCATATTTTGTCCACTAAATGCAACTTTTAATCACTATTAGAACTTCATACTAGAAAAAAAGTATTTTTCGCTCCACCCTAAATTATTATTGTATATATCACAAAACGTACCTTTTGTTAGTACCTTGGGGTTTTTGAACACCCCATCCACGGAAAAAACACTTGTTTCTCTCAAGCGAGCCAGCGTAGAACTAAGAAATTCTTGGGGATGACTCACTGAGAATAATTAGAAAGCTGCCAGAAGTACCATGTCAGTCAGTGTTGCCAACTGTAATTAACAAGAATTTTGTATTTTTTACATGCGAAAAAAGAGGTGTTCTGCTTGTTGCAGAAACTTTTTGATTTCTTTTCTGAAATCAGCAAGGTTGATTGTACAAAACCTGAAATGTGCCTCCAGATCACTCATGACGCTGCACGCTAGTGACCACGTTCCTGAAACGGTCAACTTCTATCAGAGCTTGTGATTCGAGGTACACGAGTACACTAATAGGCGCGTCTATAGGGTTGGCAAATTCCAACATGACTGAGATGTTCCGACTTTGTTGCGTACTTAAGCGTGTATTTATATTAGCAGATAATTCAGGGGTAATATCATATAAGTAAAGGTTAAATTGTAAAGGTTAAATTCTTCTACAAATTCTTTCTGCGTTACGCCAAACCAAAGCTCGTCACAGGCTCTTGCATTATAAGCCAGACTATTATAAGCTCTCGCGCAGAGCGGGAACACAGCGTCTGATGTGTAATCAGCAATCATAGGCACCCCCCAATGCGATGCCATTTACCTATAGATATATATTTTTAGGCCCGAAATTCTCGAAGCGTGATACTGCATTCCAATTAATATCCGTTTAGGTAAAACTCCCAGGGCCACGTTCTCTAGCTGCTTCGAGGCCAACCCGGCGGGCACCGTGTATAGTTTGATCTGTCCTCTGTTAATTGGGTATTTTACTGTTGTGTTTATTAAATTTTTTTCAATTTCTACCAGTGATGTAGTCGAGACCACCAAGTCCGAGACTGAGACCGAGACCGAGACCTGATCCTGTGAGACCAAGATCGAGACCTGATCCTGTGAGACCAAGATCGAGACCGAGATCAAAGGTTCGAGATCGTGATCTACCTTCCGAGATCGAGACCCTTAAAATTCGAGACCGAGATCGAGATCGAGACCAAGCTCATGCCCTTTCAATTTGTTTTACACTACTATGGAAATTAGACTTTGTTAAGTATATTAATAAACTGATAACTACTTTCTCAGATGTAGTGTGTTGAATGCAAAAAGTGTAGCCTATAAATTAACAAATGAATATATATATATATACACATGTACTTTTTATTTATTTACTTCTTTGATATCTGTCGCAGAAGGTTTAATGAACGTACCAACTACCCAGTTTGACTTGTGCATTTATTTCAAGCATGATAGGTGCTCATTACACTTAAGGAACATCAGCATGCTCAGAAGATCTGCTGAAGTTCGACTTCTGTGGGGCCTCATTATTATGCTTCCATGGCAGTTATGGAAATGCCAAAAAATTTGCAAAATGCCATGTGTTTTTTTTTGTGGCCATCACCTTTTCCAACATTGTCTTTGTGATTTTTATAGCCAAAAATTATAACGGCTGACCGATCAGACATATTTTAGTATGATTATTTACAAATCTATAAGTCAAACTGAATACACTACACAGTTAATAAAATGGAATACAAAACTAAACTACACACTGTCACTAACAGCACGTGCCAAAAACTGATTAGGAAAAAATAAATTCAGCTTAAGGGGAGGTGTTGCGTGATAAAAGTTCCGCTGTGGCATCATTGATGGCGTCATTTTCTAACATTTACAATTGGCAATTGCGATTTGTTCTACAAATCAGTATGTTGTAAATATAAGTGATGTGAAGGGTTGTCGAGTTATTCTATGCTTTATTGAATTTATCGGTACTGTTTTCTTTATGCTGTATTTGTTGCATTATTTTTGTGTGAAGCATTTTATTTTTTCAAATACATATTGGATGGGAGGATAATCGTTTTATCACGCCACAGAGGTTGACACGCCGTTTGGCAACACTAAGTGGCCTTATAATATATACTTATATATATATAATATATATATAATTCTCTATTTAGTGTTTCCATTTTCAATAAAATTAATCTGACGGGGTGGGGGGGAGCAAATTTTTTTGTAGCGCTAACCTAAAAAAATCCAGACCCTCCCCCCCGCAAGACAAACGTGGCAACTCAAAACAGGGTGACTGATTAGTGAATACCTAGAGTCCCTTACTTTTACAAACTTTCATAAACATTCTGAATTGTGTCTGTTCAACCAAGCCACCATCATGAGTATGCCAATAACATGTATTTTTCATTGCGGTCTCGAGAGGTCTCGAAAGGTCTCGGGGAGAAAAACCGAGACCGTGTCTGTCGAGACCGAGATCGAGAGCTGCAAATTTGGTCTCGAGATCGGTCTCGAGACCGAGACCGATCTCGAGACCTACATCACTGATTTCTACATATTTGGGGAACTTAATTTCACTCACCGTACACGTAAATATGTCTCCATTATGTTAATTACAACGGATTTTGCGCCATCTTCTTGAACAGGTCTCAGATTTATGCAGATCTCAGGATTCGTGCGGTTGAACTTTAGTTTCAGGTCGACGCCGTTCATAAGCAGTTTCTCCTGGAACGTGAAGTCTGTATGAAGACGACCAAAACACTCGTATATCTTTTTTTTAGAATTTTTAAATTTATCCTTTATACTACTTTCATCTTTAGTCTGAAAATAGCCCTCGGCGGTTAAAAAGGTGTCCTTCGCTTCTTTTGAAAAGTTGAGGACATTTTCCAGATAGGCTCGTAGGTGATAATATCCCGTTCCTGCCGAGATGTTAACCTGATTTAAATACACCTCACACTCCCTGAATATGGAGTGTAGAAAGTTGGTTTCAAGGTATGCAGAGTAACTTTCATCGCAGTCCGTTCCATCTGAATGGGCGAACGCAGTTTAGCGTACATGTGCATGCAGCTCGGATCAAAAAAGTATGGGCCTGAGCTGGGTATCATGAATTCAGGGGCACTTGGCGAACTAATTGTGTTTAATGGGTTAATTGTAATAAAGTCGGTGTGCTCAATAGAGACCTGAGTAGGGGGCATATCAAAGAGGAAAAGTTCCGATTTACAGCATTGTGAACTACACGGATGGATGAAACGCACCATGACGAGTCAGAAATAGTGCCACCTCTCTCGACAAGTAGTAATCAGCCTATGATTCGTGAGAGTAGTGTCCTCAGCTTATATCAGTTAAAAAGATGATCAGCCATAGGCTTCATACGCTTAGAACACTTTTGTTTTTTCCTTACGTTTAGCGCCACATGTTGGTAACCCCTTCTTCCTGACAACCCTCTTCTTTCCGCCACCACGCATTTTTCTCTTTGCATCTTTGATGATTTCGTCCCGTGTACGTTTTAAATGTTTTTTTAGAGCTTCTTTAGTTTAGTTCCACCCATTATGTCTTCTACGCGTTAAAACCTGATTGTAACGCCTTCCCCCGAGGTATCTAGCACCCCTCTTCAACAGTGGGACAGCGGTGCGTAGTATGGTTGAAAAAATGGATCCAAGCCCACTCCACGCGATATCTCACCCCTCGATAGACTGTGAAGGCCTTCGGGTCATTATAAAGCGACGAAAGTGTAGCTTCACTGTTAAGCTCCCATCACCGAATGGGAAATTTTTTCCCTCAATCGTTCTTATATATATCGAGATATTGGTTAATAGATTAGTCGCAACATTCACATAATGGGGCTTGTCATATGTAATGCTCAAACTTTTCCCTCTATGGTTGGGGATGTGTGCAATGCGCAGCAGGCGCGCCTGGGTGTCCCCAACAAATTGATGCCTACGATATTGCTGTAAATATAGCACATGTCTGGGGATGGGCAGCTTTCACCCAATTTCTCCATCTTCAACTGATACATTAAGCTGGACAAGTCATGTTGTGCCTCGTGAAAGGTATCTCTTTGGAGAGCTGCACTATACGCCCTCGGCCACAATTGTGAACAGCTCTTTATCTTTAATATTTCTACTAAGCGTTGATTTTAACTTCAATGTGCGTGCAGGCGTGTCTATGTTTACGACTTCAAAAAGTAAATCGTTTGTCAGGTACGACTTTTCAAGACTCTTGTTTAACCCCGTCACAATGTCCATGGCTGTCATAATGACCGATTCCTAGCGTTACATTTGTACTATAGTACTGTACCTCACCGAACAGGACTGATCGCATAGTATTGTCTAAGGTTATGCCTAATTTTTCACTCATCGATTCTTCTAAGGATCAGAAATATGATTGATCATTTTCAAGAGTTAAAAATTTGGTGCTAACTGGAGTTCACATAAACCCACCTCATACGAATCACGCTCCAATTCAATGGGTCCGTGGAGTTCTCGTTAAAGTTGGCAGGGTGTTGTTAGGATGTACAGAGAGAAGAAGAGGACGGGAGTGTGACATAGAAGTGGCTAGGCGCCATGTTGCATACTATTTAAGCTTCATTATTGCAGCAGCTTTTATATAGGTGTTGAAGCTTTCTGGGTAACCCAGCCATTTCACCAGGTACATTTTTCTCTTTCCTGAACCTTTGCTGCCTAAAATTTTTTCAATTTTAAACACACTTTTTCCTAAATTAAATGTCACTTTCTGCAACTCCTCGCGGTAAAAGCCTCCAGCGATCTTCCCCATTCAAATCTTCAACGTAATACATCATTATCTCGCCTTTAGGTCTCATAGCACTAACTTTAAAAATCTCACGTGTCCATCCTTGCTCAAATCCCTTCGCGAATTTATTTCCCGAACGTGATAGCCTTACATAATCATTGATTTTGAAATGTGTAGAGTGTGGTGGCGGTGCTCCATCTCTTCTCACCTCTGGGCGCGTACCTCTTTCTAAAACTTCGTTAGGTGTTGTGCCAATCGTACGGTGGTGTGAACGGTTGTATGACGACGCCAATGACCCAGAATGTTTATATATCTGTATGTGTTTTTATGTGTAAAATAGCGATGCATGCGTTCCTTTATGGTACGTTGAACTCTTTCAGCTAAAGAGGCCTTATGTATAGAACTGCTAGTGTAGTAACTGATATTAAACTCTGTCAGCATGTTCTGAAAAGCGCGGCCTATAAATTCTTTCCCCATATCCGTACAAAAATAGCCAGGAACCCTATCTTCTTTTAACATCAACGTTTTGGTAGCTTTAGCAACTGTTTCAGGCGATTTTTTTTCAGTGGAATTAGCCACAGATATCTAGAGAATACATCTATTATGAATAGGATGTAGCGGTGCCGTCATATACACTGAATATCTTTGCATGTCTGTTAAATCCGCTTGCCAAATAGAGTCAATCGAAGCCGCTGTTGTCTTGGCCGTTTTAAACCTTTTTCTCACCGGCTTATGAAGTGTATAAGCATCCTGCTCCGCAAAAACCTCTCAACATCTTTTTTCCCTACTCCGTAAACACCTCTGTACAGTCTATTAACGCCTCCATAGGAGGGGGGTTAGAAATGTCATAATAGCGTTTACTTAATATGTTAGCCATTTGCGTATTTTAGAGACACGTGGATAAGGTTGGCCGTTTGTTCTCTTCTTTCTCCTCTTCAGAGGCTACTGCTGGGGGCGATGGCGTACTCAGTTGTGACACATGCGAGACTTGATCCAAGTCTTTTAACCTATTCAGATTACCTATCAATGTTTTGGGGACATTTATTTGTTGTAGTCTTGCTTTAATATGCTTCCATCCTGTTGGTGAGGGCCTGTCCCACTTTCTCACCAGATCATGACAATGTCAACGATATTGGATCCTGTACCCTTGTTCCTTCAACAATGACCTCGCCTGTATCGGCCCACTGTATGATGGGTCCTCACTCAATAGATTATAAAGACTTAAGCCTTTATTCCTCAATGTATGTGGGAGACTACTTTTTAATACATGTTCGATGTGTTGCGTTCCGTTATTCTTTGGTTGGTCATCTCTAACGTCGGCAGGTCCTATGTCGCCATGCTCAGCTGCTCGCGCTGTGCCTAATAACCACGGGGAGCTCTGTCGGATTCTTATAATCTTCGTACTCATGAAGAAATTTCTGCAAAGCCTCTTGGTACAAGATCCTTTTCTCATCAGGTGACTTTTCACTGTTTAATAGGGCTAGCAACTCGCTTTCCATTCTTTTAAGCCTACTTTTACGGGGTTCTAGAGCCGTGTCTGGAATCTTTGAACTTTGCAATGAAGCATACACCTCGTGTGGAATCACTACCACTTCTTCAATATTAATCTAGTCAGTAAAGGCCCAAAACTGAAAATAAGATGGGTGAGGAATGATCCCCTCTTTGTACAATAATTCGCTTTTTCTTCCCACAGTTTGACTTTTACGAGCGACGCACGTATTATGTTCTTGTAACGACGTAAGCGAGCCTTCTGAGGGGTTTCATTGGCACATTACATTTTATAACATTAAGACAGATTTCACAGATGCATTTTAAAAAGTCGGAGTCGATATTTTTAACAAACATCTGTTGCAGTGCCCGGGGCAATCGTTGATAGATTTTTATTAATTCACGATATTTCTTCAGCCTATTTGTCATTCTGGAATATACACCGTTTCAGGTTCGTTTGGGAATATTCGTTCTTAGAAGCACCCTAAACGTGTTTCGCGGGTGAAGGTCACAAAGCAAATAACCGTAACGCCGACTTGTGGTTTCTTTATAAACCTCCAAAAACTCCTTACGCTGAATCGGGAAAATTTGATTGGCTAATACCCCAATTTGTGACACATCTCTACGTTGTACGAATAAGACTAGATATTGTGTATTTAACGATACATCGCGCATGTATGTATTTTTGAAAAATAGATTCTGGTTGATGAAGAATACGCTTATGTTGAGATGGTGGGAGAACACTGTAAATGTCTCGGCAAATGTTTTATCCATTTCCAACATGAGATTGTCATTTACAATGACTGTATGCTCAGTACCCTTTAACGAACTAACGTCATATACAACTTTGTGGAACAAAATTTCATTTTGGTACTCGTTGACACTGACTGATACGTCGAATAGCACCACATTACTTTCTGCACAAATTTTGAGAAAATCTCCCTCTTATCTTTAATGATTTTAAGCATAAATACAGTTTTACCACATCCTGTAGGGCCAGATATAATACATGTGGAGGGGCTTGTGAACCTGAATTTTTCTACAGATTCCATCTCTAACACGTCACACCCCTAAGTAGGTCATTTAAAAAATATTACAAAATTTAAGTGCTGCTCCTTATATTCTTGGTTTTCTTTTTCCACAGAACCGTTAATGACGACGATGTACAGCCCCACATCACCGATATCACAGATGAACTCGATGGCCGTGTAGCTACAGAATCCTTCCCTGCTGACGAACCCTCACCAGCGATACCTGTAGCATGCGACAATTCAAAGCAGAAGCATGTTGAAGAACCCTCCGCGTCAGGTATAAAGCGCGCAAGGATTGCGCCGGTTGTTAGAACCCCAGTAATTTAGCCCCAACCCTCAACTTCTTACGCCACAACCCCCGTAATAGTACCTTCCTCAAGTATACCCCCTTCATCCTGTTCAGTTCCGGACACTTTCTCCACAGCAACAGCAGCAACAGCTGCAGCTTCTCATACTGTGGATGGAGGTATAACTTTCGAGTTGGTGCGCACCGCTACCCCCACCTTTGCCCTGACTAGAAATCGGTACGTAGTCAGGGTTGACCATGAATCCATGTATAGCAACGGTGTTGGACTGCTTCGCGTAGTTGAACGTATTGTGGAGTTTGCCCTTCAGAACCACGACGAACGTGAAGTCCGGACGAGGTTGTCCTTCAGGTTCGGTTCAGATGACAGGGACATAGATGATTTTTGAGTAGTAATAACGTTCAGACGTTTGGCGGCTGTAGACATAGAATATATCTTGGGCCGTATAATGCAGACCTCTCAAAGTAGTACAGCCTTCAATATGGACAACTTCATGGTAGATATTGACAGAGTATTCCTGGTTGCGCGTCATAGTGCCTCACCTTATACTCTTAATTTCAATTCTTGTTATTTACAGAAAGCATTTAAACGTCGGTCGTGGTTGGGGCTTTATAGCAATAGTCTTAGCTCATATGTTCACTGTCCTAAATACATGGACGCCAAAAATTTGGCTGCCTACGGATGTGCAGCGTGCCCGTAAACTGGCTTAAGATTGTAAGCTTAGTTTGAGTGTAATATGGGTCCTGAAAAACTGAGAAGGGTCGAGCAGGAAATGAAGGCACGTATAGTAATATTTGGAATGGATGATCGTCGTAGGACTGTGTATGTTTTTAAATACTGTGTGAGAGATCGTACAAGACCTCTACTTATTTTAGGAAATATGGAAAGCATTATGATTTGTGTAAGGGATGTCTCGAGTTTGCTGATGATATAATGAAACATTGTAAGGATTGCTACATGGTATGCGAACAGTGCAAAAGCCCCAAATGTGAAAGTCGTTTCGTTAAAACCGAGAAGAAGGAATGTAATGTGTGTAGACGTACATTTTTCAATAATAAATGCTTTGAACTCCAGAAATCAATTGCGAGAATTTCAAACATAAATGCGATGAGATTCACTGTTCTACATGTCATGAAAAATATAATGCGGTTGGAGTGAAGCATGTATGTTATATGAAAGATGCTAAGCCTAAAAAAAGCCCAAGTATAACCTTGTACTACGATATACAAACTTACACGAACTCTGAAATCAAAGAGGTTATTCCACATTTACTCGTAAGTCTGTGATGAGTGCATGGAGATCGAGTGTGATGAGTTTCACAAATGTGGAAAACGGACAAACGTTTTTAAAACGAATACACACGACAGCCCTGTGAAACGCTTTGTATCCTATATTGTCAAATTAGCGGACAAGTTAAAAAAAATGACTGTGTATATTCTTGCCCATAACAGGGCAAAATTTGACACACAGTTCCTTTATAAGGAGTTGCTTGAACACGAGTCGTCTGCGATATTTACAGGTGATACCTTGAAAAGAGGCAGCAAACTAATACAGATGGAGACAAGAGGTAATATACAGTTTAAACACACCCTGCTGTTCACACCTTGTAAATTAGGAAAGCTACCCAATGTCATGGGCGTAGCCGCTGAAGTTTCAAAAGGGTATTTCCCTTACACATTCCTCACCAGCGAAACTTTAAATTATGTAGGACTACCTCCACCCAAAACATTACTTTAACTACACCAACATGAGTGATAGTGAGAGTGAAGATTTTGACTGCTACTACAACAGTTTTAATGGAGCTAGTCCATACAATATAGCTGATGAATGTGAACGTTATTGCGTGAATGAGGTGCGTGTGCTTAAAGAATGTTTCCAGAACTTAAGAAGGATGCACATAGCCCGTTTCAAATGCGATCCGAGGCAAGTCGCAACCACGATCAAGAATAATTTCATGACTAAAGACAACTTAGCATTCATTTACAGAAACAATCCCCGCAGTTATGGGCTCGTACACCTACAGCAACAGACAGGGATATATATAAAACATGCCCGCAACACGGGTGAAGTACCCATTAAGGTCAATGGTCGTGTTTTTTGTGTTGATGGCCTAAGTGAGGATCGAACCACTGGTGAGAAGACTGTGTATTCCTTTAACGGCTGCTAGTGGCATGGATGCCAGCGCGATAAGTGTGCCGTCACAGGGGATCTCCATGGAAGATCCCCCGCCGACAGCCTCGCATGGCCCAGTAACCGCGATCAACTTATAGGCTCCCAGTTCACTCACAAGATCGTGTGGGAGCATGAAAATGATGCATGGATGGAAACGGATGACCAGTACCCTGATGAAATAAGGGCCATCAAACGTTCAATGGTGTTGGACCAACTCAAATGCGTTGGCAGCTTGTTTGGAGGGCGTACAAACCCATTCAACTTATACTTTCCGCTTACAGAGGGCGTGAAACTCCATTACTACGACTTCTGTTCTTTATACCCCAACGTGATGAAGAAAAATCCGTACCCCTTAGGTGCGCCTGAAAAACTGGTGGGTCTCACAATGCCAACCATCGAGGAGTTCTCAGCTAACTTGAATTAGCGCTACTTTGGACTCTCTCTCGGAGACATGCTCTCCCCTTGCGATTTATGGATGCCGATCTTACCCGTCGTCAGAGACCACAAGCTCATGTTTCACCTGTGCGTGAAGTGCGCATAGGACAACAACGGTGATTGTAATCATACAACCAACCAGCTTAAGATCAGAGGTATATACACAAGCCCTGAGCTGGATCTAGCCGTTCGCCTTGAGTACAGAATATTGAAGATACATGAGGTGTGGAGGTTTTAGAAGATGCTCTACATTTTCACGCCATATATAAACGCTTTTTGGAAGGATAAGGTAGAAGCATCGGGATATCCGCGAAGAGTTGATACCGAAGATGAAAAAACGGCTTATATTCAGCGTTACTGGGCCCATAAAGGTATACAGCTTGACCGTTCCCAAATTGTTAAGAATCCTGGCAAGCGCTTCAGCTCAAAGTTGTGTCTAAACAGTCTTTGGGGGAAATTTGCACAGAATACTGGCAAAGGGAACGTTCATCTGGCACAAAGTTATAGTGAAGTCTGGGATTATGCCAACGCTCCCGATAAAGAGGTTATGGAGATCGTGAATGTAGGTAATACTTCCATAATAAAGTACAACACCACCGAACTGGCCACAGATACCTCACGGGTAACAAACATACTTGTATTCAGCTTCACAACGGCCTACGCCCGCATCAAGCTTTGGGAACTATTGCACTCTCTTTGGCGGAGGGTGCTGTACGCTGACACAGATAGCGTGATATTCACAGCGAGGGAGGGTGAATACATGCCTGCTATTGGAAAATTCCTCGGAGAGTTAACTGACGAGATCAAGGATGAGTATGGTGATGGTGCATACGCAGACTGATTCATATCAACAGGGCCAAAAACCTATGGGGTACGGGTGAGGGTGGGGGATGATATGAAATATATCGTGAAGGCTAAGGGTATCACGCTTAACCATGCGAACCGACGACCCGTTAAATTTGACTCGTTGACGGATTTAGCGTGCTTGGAAGATGAGGGCGGCCAGCCACCCGAACTGACTGTGGGGACCCACAATTTTCGGACGCAGAAACTGGGGTGTGTGAAGGAACTTAGGGGCACGAAGGTATGCAGTAACACCTATAGGAAACGTTACCAGGTGCCTGGTACCTATGATACCGTACCCTTTGGATACCTTAATCCTTGATTGTGTATATATATACACATATATATATATATATATATATATGTGTGGTGTGTGTGTGTGTGTGTGTGTGTGTGTGTGCATTGTTAACGATATGTTTATTTATTACTTATATTTGCTTCAATTAAGGTTTCATTTTCTCCTTTGCGTGCATGCCTGTGTACATTCTTAAGCTCCGCCCACTGTAATATCGGTCACGTGACTCCTACCAATACCTGAGCATATCTCTTCCCTGCGTGTTCAGTTGTCCGCTGCAAGCCCTGAATCTCAGACGTGTATTTTCTCGCGTAGACAAAAACTAGTAATGGCTACCTTCAATATTGTGTTCAACGTTTATGAATTGGTATTCCGCAACATGGGAAGATGTAATGGATACTGAAAGACTCCTTATTCCACCTTCCTTTGATACTTTTAAGGCTACACTGAACCGTGCGAAGGAACAAGAGGTACAAATAATCTACGGCTATTCTGGCGAGGGCATTGTAGGATTTCGTGGTACAAGCGATGTATTGGAGTATGTTGTGGACCTAACCTTTATAAAAGGTCACATATACCGCGAAGTAGAAGAAACAACACGTTTAGAAGATAAGCAACGTTTATGGTTAGTGAGCCTTGTTGATGAGTGGTATGACAAGCGATATTATGTCATGTTACATCATACCGAATACTCGTACCCTATGGTTGAGAATGTAAATCTTATCATCATGGAGAATCTTAAGTATTTTTACCACTATATTAATATATATCATGACGAGGTTTTTAGTGAGGTTGTGGCTAAAGGCCTGTGCGAATTTAGAGACAAGTATCGATTGTTAAACAAAAAGGATAAATACGGTCACATGTTTCTCTCAAATAGTGCACCGGATTGTGAATAAGATGTGTTCAGTTCGTGAAAATGAAAGAAAATGTCTGGTAAGCCTTCCGATAAAATATTAAAACCGGTATTTCTTCATGTAGCGGAAAAATTCTGATTGCCCAGTATAATGGGCACAAGTATTCACATGACTTTCATGTTGGAACAAACCCGTACACGTTTCAGCAGTTTATGGTGTGGCTCGCTCCCCACGTCGAGCCCAGCCGCCCACCCTTGTACCTCACCTCCCGAAGCAGACAAGTTCGAACAAACCCGTACACGTTTCATCAGCTTATGGCGTGACTCACTCCGCCAGTCGAGCCGATCCGCCCACCTGTAGATCATAGTCATCTCAGAGCTTGAACCAACTGGACGTCCGAATACGCTGAAACTTCCTTTGAGAAGCATTCTCAACGCCGTGTACGATGTGTCCGTGATGAAGTCATTGCTATTGTTCAAGCGCGAAACTGGTGCCATTAACTATTAAGGTAGGTTGATTTTCCGCATTTGTTTAGATATCGACTTTGGACTAGTCGAGATAGTCAGGGCTTAATATGATAATAACTGACAAAACATTTCAGATCCCTAGCTTTAACCGTTTTTTGAGGAAGCCGTTTCAAAAATCGTCAAAAAATCGTACCGAAAAATATTGCATTTTCGCAATTTTCGGCCGAAAAAATCATGCTATTTTCATAAAAAAATCCTGAAAAAAGTTACAATTTTATTGAAAAAAAGTAAATAAAACATGTACAGAGTCAAATAGACATTTAGATCCCAAGATCATCATAATTTTCACTGTAAGAGCCCTTAGAAGCAAAGGAAGGCCTCATCTGGCGGCTTAGGGCTTTGGCCAGAATGTGTTTGTGCCTTGATTCGAGTCCATAAACAGTATGGGAAGCTTCAGATGTCAGCTTCACGGCCCTTTCAACACTCTGAGAATGTGAAGGCAGATCAGGCAGCTCCAGCTTGGTGCCATTCAGCAATGCTTCTTGAAGCTCCTGGTCAGAAAAGTCTTCTGTGAGAGCAGGTTCACAGATGCCACTTTGAGAAAGGTTGATTAGTTCTGACCAGTGGGTAGCTTCAATGTTAATGGCTGTGATCTTCTTCAGCCTCTTCTTGGCTGACTTCCCACTTCTGAAAGAATAATAATTAATTTATTTTTTATTCCAGTTTAAGATTTAATCCCTATTAGTCTCAGAATTGCTGATTTAATTTAACTTAAATAAAAAAAAAAAAACCCGAGTTCTATAAATCCCCATAATCGAATTTTTTTTTCAGAAAGAAGGTAAGATTATTTCCATTATCAGAGGGGAGGGGGGGAATTGGGATAAGAAAATGTGAAAAAAAAATCGATTATGGGGATTTATAGAACTCGGGCCTTTTTTTTATTAAATAAATCCCCATAATCAAATTTTTTTTTCACATTTTTTAAATTAATAAATGCTTACCTGATGGACAGAATTTTCTTGAGAGCAGCTTCTCTCACTTCCAAGTCATCAGACTTCATCATGGAGTACAGTGCATTCTCGGGCAGCAAGGCAAAAGCATTGTACTTCAGGTTCTTGAAAGCAACACCCTGGATTTCTTCAGACTGCTGCTTGATCCTCTGGATCATGTTGAAGATGTACAGCTGCTGATTGTGGAACTTGCTGTCCCTTTTGATCTCAAACCAACTGACTGCATACACTTCCACAATGAACTTGATGGCCTGGTAAAGCTTATCCTGTAGTTCTGGAGGGTAAGCACCTCTGGTCCACAGACACATCAATCTAATTGCCAAAGTCAACCATCTTGCATGGTTTAATGGTCCAATTTTCCAGGCAGCAAATCTTAGGTTGACTTTGCCCATGGAAATTCCAAGCACATACTCCAAAAGAAGCCTCTGGTCGCTACTGAGATCATTCAGTGTCTCCTCAGCAAATTCCATGTCATCCAGGGGGCCACTGAGTTTGGTCAATTCCACTTGTGGCAGATCTTGGAAGTCAATTTCATAGAGCTTTCCCAGCGGACCAGTGAAAGCAGTGGGACTTTTGGTACTGCCATCAAGATGCTTGAAAACAGCTCTGAAAGGAAGCTCATTCTGATGGAGTGAACAGCCAATGGTGTGCAATTTCCGCTCAATTTTATTTTCCAGAGCTGTTACAAGGCCTCCCTCCCAGCCAGTGTTTGTATTTGTGTTGTCAAGGAGGACAGCTTTCAGGATATGAACACTGTTAAACTCCTCCAAGACACTAGCAACTTCTTCACCAAGAAGAACTCCAGTCGCACCTTTAATTGGGATGACTCTGTGAGTAAGATATGTGTCACTTTCAGTTCCCGGCTCCTTTGTGAAAGTCAAATGGTGCTCTTGTCCCTTTCCTTTCTTCAGCTTAGTCTCCCCATTTTCATCCTTAACTTCCCTGTAGAGCAAAGTGTCCTTGTCAACTTTCCCATCAACCCCAATACAGACTAACTTTTCCAGACCCTCATTGTGCTTTTCATCACTTTTCACTTTCATTCTAGCTTTTTCCCTGTCCATTTTCGATTTATCAACTATTATATGTTTCACATCAAGGCCAGGCTTAAGCAGGTCCATAGCTTGTAAGTCCAGGAGGAAGGCATTAGCAAGACTTGTCCCAAGATTGGAAGAAACATCACCCCTGATCAGTTCCATGGCATATCTGGGGGTTTTCAAAAAGCTGTAACCTCCACTTGGGTGCCTCCTTGGCTTGAACTCTTCAGCTTCACCACCAGATGGCTGAAATGAAAATAAAAAATAAATTACTAAAGTGAAAATGGGGGAAAATAGGGGAAAAAGTAGGGAAAAATATGGGTAAAAATCGACGAAAATGGGCGGAAATAATAATAAATTACTTAAACGAAAATGGGGGAAAAAAGTGGGAAAATAGGGGGAAAAAAAGGGTAAAAATTCAGGTAAAAAGTCGGCGAAAATGGGCGAAAAAAATAATAAATTACTAAAGCGAAAATGGGGGGAAAAAGGGGGGAAATAGGGACAAAAAGTAGGGATAAATTTGGGTAAAAATGGGATGAGATATAAGAAAAAAATATATATTACCTCTCCTGATTCTCCTGAGCTGGATTCAAAAGAAATATCTTGTGAAGGTGTGGAGGCAAAAGTGGCCAAATCCACTTCCTGCTGCTGTTGAATCTGGCTCTGTAATCTTTCTGCTTCAGCAGCAGCCCTCTGGTCTCTCTTCACAGTAGCTTTATCCACAGATCCCAGCTGGAAAGAGCCCTTGGGTCCTATTTTGGCCCTCTGATCTCTCAAGTATTCCCTCTCCTCTACTGGAACCTAAAATAGTAAAGTATATTAAATAGCGGATCTAAAATAAGAGATAAAATCCTAAAAAAAAACTGATTATTAATTTCTATTACCAGGGGGGGGGGAAGATTACAGGAGGAAAATGCGGATATTTTTAAATTACAAGCATTGAATTTCCTTCCATTTAAAAGGCACCTAATCGTACTAAGTTAGGCTAGTTAAAAGCTAAAAAAATAATAGCATTACCTTCTTACTGGGAGGACAAGTGCAGATTATGTGCTGTGTTTGACAATTTTCTTTCTTGCACTTCACAGCATTGTCATCACAGGGACGAACAGGTAGCTTACAAGTGCAAGCAGAAATGTCAAAAAGTTTATCTAGCTTTTCCTCCAGATTCTGCTCCTGGACTGTAGAAAGAGATTTCCTGTTTATCTGTTTTGCTTTCTTGAAACACACTTTATCCACCAGTTTCACTACATAATATTCCTCATACAGGGACAGCCGCGGGTTCACTGCCTGCCAGATCTCAATCACATCTTTTGCTATCATTTTAGCAAGTCCAGGTGGCTGTTTTGGAGGAAATAACTGTACTGAATAACTTGGCGGAGGGTAGGAGGCTCTGTTTTATCCAAAGGCGAAGGTTGGCCACTGAATTTTTTGGCACTATCACTTCGAGTTAACACTGCAGACTTCCGTTTTTTACACATTTTTATGAAATATCTGAAAATAAACACAATTAAATGAACGCATCATAAAATAACTTAATTTAATACACATTTTATAGGTAAATATCATTAAAAAATACAAAATAATACACTAATAAACATCTATAATGCATTTACAATAAGTTTCAAGCATCGTTTTGTTAAAAAAGCCGAATTTTAATTGATTACTTTGATGAAATAAGGTCCGATATTTTGTTTGTTTACATTGCGCGAATGCCGCGCGCGCTATTTTACGCGTAAAATTCGGCAATTTTACAACTTAAAAATAATTAACAATCCTCAAAAAATACAATCATTTTCACAAATATGAGTTGGTGCAACGTTTTTTATACATTAATACCTTTCTATCTAGACTAGTCTAAGATCACAGTTCCAAAATCAACCTACCTTATTAACTATGTACTTGGAACGACTTGTAGGCAAGCAAACAAACGTAATGTTATTTATTTAAGTGTTGAGGAGATGAATAGAGTCTTCATGATAGTTGAGAAGTGGGGTGAGGACCGCTATAAAATACCTGCAGGTGAAAGTATCATACAAGAAGAGAACAGATTAGTGATGCCCCCCCATATGCCGTTCTTTGCACGTTGTGTATAAATAACGATCTCCCATGCATTGATATACGACTGATGTGAAAGAATGCATCTGATAATAACGTTCTTGTCCCTACGCGAAACTGATTCATCCTCGACAGAATGTTTGAAATCATCGGATTCCGCAAGCTGAAGCCTATATTAGACGCTCATGTTACAGATATGATTTATTTTGGCACGGTTAATTGAATACGCATACACCGTTCTGCTCGACGGATTTATCGAATGTAGGAATGAACAAGGCGAGAATGGTCTAGAGCTGGATGCTTATTTAAAAGGTTTAGACTCTTTGAAATGTCTCGAACTTTGGTACAAAGCACTTGAGCTGTACAGGGCAGAGCTCGCCTACACTCTTCACCCTGAAGAGCTGTATCTCTATATAATGAGTAGCTGTCGTTACGACTTAGAAGATTATTTCAGTTGCCGCTACGCAGAGTGAAGAAGAGTTCACGATTGAAAAGCTCGGGACGGTAAGAAAAAACCCTCAATTGGAAAGGAGGGTTTATAAACTTGTAATTAATAATGAAGTAGTGGCTAACGATGACCTCTCTTTTGCGTGCTTTTGATTATATTCTAGCCGCGTTTAAAGATAACTTGCCAGTCGAATGTAAAGTGGGCACAAAAATAGTATTCAACGATATGAAGGACATTTATATCGAGTATAGGTATCCGTATAACTTGAGCGGCGAAATAATGGTAAGCCGTATTTACCGCGTAGTGCAAAGCAATAATGATGTGACTGTAGACTCGATGCGAGTTTAGTGTTTTGCGGCGTAGAACATAAAGTATTTTAATGTACATTTATTTTCAATATATTTAATTATTTAATATAATTGTGTGTATGTATATATATATATATATATATATATATATATATATATATATTATTTATATTTCCTGTACTAATATGTTGCTGATTATACACCTTCGTTTTGTATATTATTATTTTTTATTTTCATATTATTATTTTTAATATATTTAATTATTTAATATGTATATATATATTTTTTTTTCCTGTACTAATATACTGATTATTATACTCCATCGTTTTGTGTATTTTTGATTATATATATATTTTCCTCGTTCGTATTTCTTATGCTATTATTATTTTAATTTTATTTTTTGATCATATATATTTCATCGTTCGATTTTATATTTATTTCTCTATATTTCGTGAAATTAATTCCAATAATTCGTCTAAATAAACAAAATGATGTAATGGTGTTTTATTTAATTCTTTTGGTTGTAAACGATATTATTATTTAATTATACCAAATGGCTGCCTTCTAAACCGACTGACGGATTTCTAAACCAACTGTCAAGAATATCTGAATAACTCAATCTGGCAGTTGAAAAGGTTATATATATATATATATATATATTATATATATATATACATCTACCTTCTAGGTATTCTATGTCAACTGGCTGGTTAAGCCACCTGGCGGAATATGCCAACTGTCGAGAATATAGGCTTTAATTAATTAAATAGCGCAATCTGGCAACTCAACCCTAATAATGTACACCTGAACAAGCCATTTACGCCTTTTAAGAAGCCTTCTAAGCCAACTGGCTGATTAGGAACTTCTAAGACAGCGGGCGCTCGGCTGAAGTCAAAATATGCGCTTGGCTCCTGCCAAGCGAACACTCCTCTCTCCTTCTCCTCTCTCTTGGGTTAGGTATACCCCTTTGGGGGGGTGAGGCCGTCCCACCTTCTCCACAGTTTGATGGGGGGTACATTGCAACTTGGGGGATAACCCCTCCCCCATAGTTGCATAAACGCCTGTTGTATAACCTCTTGCAACATTCCCCCTCCCCTTTTGTTGCATAACCGCTTGCAACATTTCCTTTGCAACACTGATCAACATTTACAATTGCATTGCACTCTCTCCTTTTGCAGCTCATACTACTGACCTAAAAGGCAAAATCTCTGACCTCCTTGGGGCCGGTGAATTTGATGTCGCAGGTAGCTAATATTTTACAGATTTCTTATTGATACCACAGACTAACTTTTGTGTACCCCTACAAAATTGAAATCTAAAAAGTTTTTTCACTCCACCCTCATACCGCCCATGCCCTCCACAGCAGCATCGCATTCTGTAGAGAGTAGCATGACATTCGAACTGGTGCGCACCGCCACCCCCATCCCAGCCCTGACTAGAAATCAGTACGTAGTCAGGGTCGACCCGCGATCCATGTATAGCAACGGTGTTCAACACGGACTGCGGCGTTTAGTTAAACGTGTTGTGGAGTTTGCCCTTCAGAGCTGTGAGGGCAGTGAAGTCAGGACGCGACTGTCCCTCGTGTTCGAGTCAGATGACGGAGATAAAAAATGAAAATGAAAAGGTTTATTGGCAGATTATAGTCCATATGAGAAATATTATTAATACAATGACAGTTCACCTACTAAAGATAGAAATATATACAGTTGATTAGAAATGATACAGTAATGTCGAAGTTAATTGGAGCTACAGACAGACGTTTTCGCACCAAGAATTCCATAGCTTAGGCCTTAGAGGATAAACGGCAGGACTCATGAAGAGCTTGGATAATCGGGTTGGTTGATTTTCTAATTCTTTGCATTAGACTGTAATGAGCACCTCTTGTTACATCCGGGAAGCTCGGGACATTACGGTTTGCAAACATTTGCGAAGCTGAGCATCTCGGGAGGTAATTTATGTAAGAGTCTAAAAGACCTGTTGTACAGCAAATTTAGGGTTCTGCCAGACCTTTTTTATAATTGAACCAGAGTTGCTGTCCGTATATATTACTGCAGAAAGTACAAAAGAGTGTCTTTAGTTTCACTTGTACAGAACCGAAAGTTCCTCATAGTCATATTCGCTTTAGCACAAAGGCTTCGAGACTGTTTTCTTATATCTGAGTCATCACTCAAGGAGCTGATGATAATTTAACCCAGATACTTAAACTCTTGTACTTCCTCAATTACTTCACCTTTCATTTTAAACCTTATATCAGCTAGCTAATTACAGCTTTTAGAATGAAATTGCATAACCTTAGTTTTTGTAACTTGAAAAAGAATATCATGTTTCTGCGAATACACTTCGCAGACGTTTAGTAGCCGATCCAGACCTTTAACAGAGGGACTTATTAACACCATATCATCGGCATAAACTAAGTTATTTATCCTTGTGTTATCTATGCAACATCCCACTATTGCCTCATTAAGTGAAGCAATTAATCCGTCAATATACACATTAAACAGCATAGGGGAGAGCAACGAGCCTTGTCTCACCCCGTAAGAGGAGCCAAAACACTCGGATAGTACATTGCACCACCTAACGGTAAAAGATTGGTGGAAATACCAAAATTTCAATAAATTTAATATGTACATGGGAACCTTCCTGTCTTATAGGTTTTTAAATAAAATATTGTGGATCACTCGATCATATGTCTTAGTTATATGTAGGAAATAGCTATAAATAGTTGAATTACTGTCAATGTATTTATATGTATTTTGTTTCTTTAAGTACATAGATACACAGGTCAGTTGAGTGGGACCTTTTAAAACCAAACTGATAAGGAGATGTCCATAAAGTAATCATTTAATCGGAGTAACAAGAGTTTTTCTAGTAGTTTCGAGAAGCAGGAAGCGACAGCAATAAGCCTGTAATTATTGCTGGACAGAATGTCTCCGTACTTATTTTTGACCAGTGGCAAGATATATACCCTCAGGAACTCTGCAGGGATATAGCTATGAGCAAGCATGGCTGATAAGAGCAATGATATATGCAAACATACTAAGTCATTGGAATATTTTAAGTGCTCATTCGATAGGACATCTACCCCTGACGCAGAACCAGTCTTTAACTCTTTAATTAACCTCTTTACTTTAGGAACTGATATCAAAGTATTTTCCTTTGTCCCTCCCATCGGCGTTTCGCTGCAATCTATCTTAAGATTATCCCTACTCACACTGTTAATAATGTTAAACTAGTGGTTTTTCCACAGCTTTGCAATTTCATCTTCCCCCGACACCACATCGATTGTCGGAGGGAGAACACTTTTGACACCCGTTTGATTCTTAACAAATTTCCAAAAAAATTTATTATCGTTATTTATGTGAACTTCGCAGGCCTTATGGCCGCCTTATACTTACCCCTACTTCTACACATATTCATGTATACTGGTCCTAATCTGGGTCTACCATGAAAGCACCACAAATGGTAGGCGTCTTACGATTCTTTCATCAGGGGGGCAATAAAATCATTCCATCCAGGAATAATCTTAGTATGGTAGTTGTAAGATTTAATTAGGGAGCTTCCTGCTTCTCTTAACAGGGATACTATCTTACTATAATACCTATCTATGAGTTTACAGTGAGAATTATTTGAGCAAGGATTACTACAGGCAAGATGCGAAATTTCTAAATTATTAAAGAGGTGACCTGTTCTGTCTTTGTATTCTATTCTCTGTTGCATATTGACATTAGACCAATCGACGGGATTATTCTTACCTATTGAGTTCTTGTTATGTCGGGTTGCGCATAAAATGGTAAAATTAATTAATAGTTCTAATGGTCTATGATCAGAAAGAAGGAAATCATGTAGAATATGAACTCTAACAATTCGATTCTTTAGATTATTACTAGTGAGACAATGATCAATCCACCTGGTGGTACCACTCATATCACTAACGTATGTAAAATTACCACTGGTTACCCTCAATACATCTACATCACTTGTACTTAATTTGGACGACTCGCACATGCTACCCAGTTCTACAAAGAATTCTGAATTCACATGCGCGCTAAAGTCTCCTATTATTATACAGTGAGAATATTTGGGGTTATCTGATAATGACTTAATTTTGTGCAGGAAATAAATGTATTCATATTAAATCGAGGTTACAAAAGCTAAACATACAAAAAGCACTGACTGGCAAACTGAAGAGAATAAAAGATCTGGAAGAAACAACACATATACCACAACAGAGTACACCATCGCCTGCGGGTGTAAGGCCTCTGAAGAAGAAGAGACCAACCACCAACGTACAGTACCCCGCAATAGTTCAGCTCTACCCTCTACGAGATGTGGTAACAACGCAGTCCCTCTTTCTACCACACCCTCAATCCCTCCCTCTCTTCCTCCTCTTCTCCCTCTCTTTATTTCCCCCTCTCGTCCTCTCCCATCCTTTCGCTACACCAAAAACGACGATATTAAGAGCTCAAACCGTCTACATGGAATCGCACAATAGCTGAAATTAATCATCATAATGTGTAGGAATACAACACTTATTTGTAAGTGTAAATATCGAATCACGATATGACAAAAAGTATTGCATCACGAATGATCCCAAAATTCGAAGGACACTGTAATTCGCCGTGTCAGATTAAGAGTCGAATAGCAACTAATTTTAAAATGTGATTTGAACCCAGCAACGAAGTATATTAAATAATACATATTAATATATATATATTAGTGTCACTCTAACTGTATATAAAATGCAAGTTTGGAAAAAAATGTAATTTTCTTTCTGTTTTACTTTTACTAAGTAATTGATGAAGTATTTCTTTTTTAAATTACCTAATCATTTTTTAAATAATCTTAATCATGTAATCGTGTTAAATTCTGCAATATTAATTTATTATACATTCTCTCTCAGTTGTAAAAGATGAAGTCATAACTTGCCAAAACTCTAAATTAACACTTAATTTTAAATTTTAAGCATTTAATTTGGCTTATATGCATGTTTAATTTTAATCATAATTAAATGCATATTTCAACTTCCATTTTCATTTAACTCGGCAAATCATGATAAAATCTGTCAATATACTGTTTAAAAGAAAAATACGACTTCATCTTCAAATATCTTGTTTATCTGCCAGTATGCTGTTTCAGCCAAAATTTACCTTTATCTTGAAATATTTTGGCAAAAAAAATTCAGCATATTGAGAATAAAATAAAACACAGGTCACCATTAAATAATAATGATGTCACCGAATTATTAGTATATAAACTCTTGTAATTTTTCAAATTATCTTCCTGATTATTCTGATCTGACCAAGACGCAGTAAAATTCAGTCAGAGGATATCTTTGTCTTCTCCTTTGAGCCCTGCTTTCTCCAGAGAACTTGCTTTTAAAATATGATAAAATGAATTATTTCCCTATGCGCTACAAGAAGAATCGTGAAACCGTCAGATAATTTATTAAGTTTTCACAGAATCCTCCGATCCACTGCAAGAAATCGGAGTGTACTATAAAAGAAACTACTGCGATTCCCTACACGGTACCCGCTAACCCAGAGTGAGAAAATCCGTTGCTGCCACCTAACCAGAACCGCCGTCACCCTCAAAACATCCAAGTGCATAGACGGTCGGTTAACATATATATTACAGGATAACTGCCCTGTTCATACTGCCAGGATCATCAGACGATGGTTTCAGGAACAACGAGATGTCGAGCTGCTGAACTGGCCCACCAAGGGGTGTGACCTAAACCCTAATGAAAATATGTCGACAAAAGTGTTTAACGCTTGGGAGCCTAGATAGGAGCGGACATCTCTGCACCTGCTGGAATACACCATGGCAGAGTAGAAACTTTTCTGCAGGAACCCACAAATTATCTACAATCATGTGGTATCTGTTCCAAATAGGCTACGAGAGGTCATTAATAAGAATAGAGGATGGACCAAGTATTGGGTAATTGTGTATGATAATGTTATTGTTGTGATGTAGTAAATATTTATTTATTTGCTTGAAAAATTGTCAGTTCCTTATAATTTGAACATTATGTTTTGTATGTTCTTACGAAAATCCCTAAATTTATTTGATTCATGTTTATTTTTGTCATAAAAATTGAACTGTTATCATTATCTCTTCATGGATAGAACTTTTTCTGGATAATCATTTGTTGATGATGCATGGACTTCAAACAGAAAGGTTATTGTCTGGAGGAAAAGACGATACTACAACTTATCTTACACTTTAACTCTAACATGGCCATATCAAAATCCTACGATTGAAAGTTTTTAAAGAATCTTACGTTTGTGAAATAACCAAACTACTCCCTTCCCTAAATTTAAGAATAACGCATGAATAAAATACAGAATCGTCCTTGCATTACCACCAAAATTATAGTGAACAAAATATTTATTCTGTCATTGGTTTTCAAAAAATAAAAGTATTATTATGACAACACCTGAGATGAGGAGGAGGAGAGGGAGGGAGTGAGGGTGGGGGACTGGGGTTTAAGAGGGATTGCATTGCTACCACATCTCTGAGAGGGTGGAGCGTAATATTGCAGGCGACTCTACAAGACTACCCACGTGCTTCTAAAATACGCAAATGGCTGAAGTATTAAGAAAACATTAAGATATGTCTAGTCCGGCTTCTTACGGTGAAGTTGATCGACTCTACAGGGATACCGAAGTTTTAGAGAAAAAAGATGTGAAGAAATTTTCGCGTGAGCCAGGATACCTATACACTTCATAAACATGTGAGGAGAAGGTTTAAAACTGTAGAGATAAAAGCGGCAGCGGTGGACTCTATTTGGCGGGCTGATTTGACTGAGATGCAAAGGTACTCATCGTAAAATGACAGTTACAGGTACATTCCTTTAAAATAGGCGCCTCCTCCAGATACTTGTGGCTTAGACCTCTTGAAAATAAATCACTTGAAACAGTTGCTAACGTTATGAATTCGTTGTTGTTATTGTTGTTGGTTAGCCGATCAGCCAACCCTGATCGAGCAAGCCTGTCGGCACGCAGGTAACCGATCGCCCTCTCCAGCGTGGACTAGAGATTAAGCGCACTAGTGATGTTGTGATGTGTTTTATGTTGTCGTAGAGCGGTACACTCTGTCATAATGTGTTCAATTGTTTGTGGTGTGTCCTGGCACAGGTAGGGTTGCCAGATTTTTCAAATGCCCATGCGGGACAAAAATGTTTCTGAGGTTTTTTTTTAAGACCAAAATTTTTTTCAAATTGAAACTAGATTTCTTCAACGGTTACAACAAACAAAATTAGAAAAATTTTATTACAATAATATTTAACAATTAAACATCGTGAATGAATTTAAATTATTATATATAATACTGAAATTCTATATCAATTCATCCCTAACAAATTTGCTTAAAAAATATTTTTTGCGGGACATATTGAACGCGGGATTTTGACGGGGGATTTTGACGCGGGATTTTGGGATCAAATGCGGGACTGTCCCGTAAAATACGGGACGTCTGGCAACCCTAGGCACAGGTGGCAGGTGTCGACTGTGGAGTTGTCTAGTCTGTGTTAATATGTCTGTAAGTTGGGGTGATGTCCACATCGGAATCGTGTTAAGTTAACTCGATCCGATCTGCTCTGGCTGCTCTCTGACCTGTGAATGGGTGGCAGCTTCGCACCTAGGACCGCATTTGGACCCAGTCGTTTCAGTGCTTTCTGGGTTAGGTGTGCGTGTATGTATTTTCTGTACTGTGTGATGTCTGCGGGGCGTGGTATGGAATAGAGTATTTGGTTATAATGTCACTCTGATGTTACCTTAACGGTGCGAGGTGTTAGTGCATGATTGTACAGGTAGTGGCAAGGGTGTTGTGGGTTAGTTGTCGATGCTGCCATGAATTGTGTTCCCCTCATGTCTAAATATTCCCTAAGTTTCAGTATTTTTGATTCTCTGTGCAGGTGTTCTATTGGTGTTGTTTGACTACATACTGTAATGGTACGAAGTGCGTTGTTTTGTATTGTCTATAAGGTGTTTATGTGTGTGTTTGAGATAATGGGTGCCCAGCATGGCCTAGCATAGTCCATAACTGAGCGAATATATTGTTTGTATAAGAGTGATGTTGTTTCCTGCTGGTGTCCAAAGTTTGTGCCTGTTAGTACCTTAAGCGTGTTAAGTCTTGACATACATTTGTTTTTAATGTCCTGAATGTGGTTTGCAAAAGATTAGTATTTTGGTCCTGTGAATGCGTGGAATGTTGATGTTTTTTAGTGTAATCTGAGGAGTTATCTGGTGTTCTTTTGCGTTACTTATGAGCAAGGTGATGGTTGATTTTATGGGCGCTACTTTAAGTCTATTGTGTGTGAACCAGTCTTGTATACTGTTTATGTATGTTTGTAGGTTATTTGTATCGTGGTCATGTTGTTCTGGGCGGATGTTAGCGTGATGTCATCTGCATATGATTATAAGGTAAGCTTGTTATCTATGGGTGTTGGATTGTCATGCATGTATAAGTTGAACAGTGTTGGTGAGAGAACAGAGCCTTGAGTGACCCCGTTCGGAAAAAGCTTGTTTTTCGATGACTTGCCATTAAATGTGACATGTGAGTATCTTCCTGAAAGATAGTTGCTCAGCCACCTTTTGGTGTTATTATGCATGTTTGTGTTGGGTATTTTTTTTATGTGAGGGAAGCGTGGGATAGCATCAAATGTTTTACTAATGTCTGTTTTTGCTAATAGTGTACGTTGAGCTGGTCGTCTGGAGTTGATGCCACCCATGATGTGCTGCATGAGGTTAATGAGTAATGTCGTGGTTGAGTGGTGAGGGCTGAATCCATGTGGAGTAGGCGATAGTGGTATGTGTGGGTTGGTGATTTGTAAGATTAGTCTTTCTGTTACTTTGGAAAGTGTGCATAGTAAAGTAATGGGTCTATAGGAAGCTGGTTCTGTTGGATTTTTGTTTGGTTTGAGTAGTGTAATAATTTTACCTTGTTTCCATATGTCAGGGATAATACAGTGTTGGTATGAATATGTGCTGATATTTGTGAGAGCTAGTATTCCTTGTGGGCCTAAATGTTTAAGGTGTATGTTAGATATGTTGTCTGGTCCAGTAGCCTTCGAATTCTTAATGTTTTTGATGATCTTGGTGGTCTGGTCTGTATTGAAGGGTGTAATGGTCGTGTCGAGTCTGTAGGTTTTCTTGTGCCTGGCTGTTTGTCTGTCTGCGGGTTTCTGGTTGTTGTCTCTGTTTAAGTGACTTATCTTTGCGTTGTGATTAAGTAGAATGTTAGCTTGTTGTGTATATGTTGGGATATTATTTTGGCTGCGACAGCTAGCCGCGTGTGAGGTGTGAATGCCGCTGTTAGAGTGGATAATGCTGTTTATAGTCTTGTATAGCCTGGATGTATATGTGGAGTGGTTTAGTGTTATGAATTCCCTAAATGTTTCTGTTTCTTTTTCTTTGAGTTTGTTGTTTATTTCTGTGTTGAGCTGTTGTATCTGCTGTTTTCTGGTTACTGTGTGTGGTGTTTGTGTGTTATGTTTGAGGTTGTTACGTTACCTTATGAGGTGAGCTATTTCTCTAGTGTAATTCGGGTTGTATTTCCTAATGTTCCCCTTGGATATGTATTTGTTTGCATTATTGATGATATGATTAAATGTCTTGAGTGTCGTATTGATGTTTATGATGGGTGTGCTGCTTAATGTGGTGAATTGTTCCTCATCCTGTATTTTGAACTGTATCCAAACAGCTTTTTGTAATTTCTGTAACTGTGCCTAAGGCTGTTGGGGCAGAGTGTAGAACGTGTTGTAATGATGATGGGCAGGTGGTCTGATGACAGTTGTTTTTCTTTTCTCCAATGTGTATGTGTTGCTAGTGAGGGGAACCAAACGTTATGTCTGGGGAGGAGTTTGAGTATCTTGCTTGATGTGGTATGTTTGTATGTTCTTCTGTATTGTTAAAAATGAAGTGGCTGTTTAGTTGTGTGGCTATTTTGGCGCCTCTGGTGTTGCTTTGGTTGTGCAGGTACCAACTTGTGTCTTTAGCGTTGAAGTCTCCTCCTAAGATGATATTAGTGAGAGAGGCCAGATTGTGTAACTGTGGATTGTAATTGGCTGGCACCTTAGGTGAACTATCTGGTGTGATGTAAATGTTGATTCGTGTTTTGTTGTGTTCTGCGCGTGTTTTAATGTTAACTGCTTGTATTTCTATCGTGTTATCTGCTTGGATTGTGTTTGTAATGTTTTGGGTGGCATCAGTGTAGGTAATGCTTTTACATATGTAAGTGATGAGTCCACCCCTGTGACCCCAAGTACGATCTTGACGGATCGCCGTGAAGTCAGGGATGGTGAATGTTTTGTGTGTGCGTTTTAGTCTTGTTTCTTGAATAAGTGCTATGTGAATGTTTTGTTTGTGTACAATTCCCTAAGCTGCATGATTTTGTTTGTGAGGCCATCTATGTTGTACTGTAATATGTTAATATTATGCTTCTGTATGTGTCTCATGGTCCTATTGTGTTTATGTCTTTGTGTATGGTGACATGTGTAAGTTGTAGTGGGTCCTGGATTAGTCTTAATGTCACCGGAGAGTAAGAGTACTCCGGGGAGCACGCAATTGCTCCCCGTAAATGAAAAAAATAGCACGCTGGTATAGGTCCGACCCCGGGAGCCGATCGGCACTGTGACCGTGCCACGCAACAGGCCGTCGACTGCCAGTCTGTCCAACCGTAGACACCCCGCTGCACGGAGATTTGAGGAAGTTTGGCCACCAGCGCGTTGGTGTTTCGGTTTGACGTCGCCTCTTCTTCGCGTTGACGTGTCCCGCGCTGGAGGATACAGCCACTGTTAGAAGCTTCCTCGTCAGCTCCTAACTGTCGACAGACGTTGAGGTTTTTAGCTCCTTCCTATCAGTTTCTTATCTTTGGTCAAAATGTGCTGTTTAATACTCTCATTTATTTTTGTACCTTATTTTCTTTATTAATTTGTCCAACAATTTGGGATTGGAAGTACAGTATATAATGAAATTATTTCCGGTCCTGTCATTCAAATGTTTTGATAAAAAGTTCTTACAGGATTTTTCTTTCAATCAAGAATAAAGGGAATGAATTCTTTACTAAATTTTGCTTTATTCTTTCTATCTCTTTACGAAAAATATCTCAGATGTAGTCGTTTTTGGATGATTAAGATCGTTAATTCGTTGATCTGCTTCTCTCGCTATTAGAAAAATATATGAGATTGGATTGTGTGAATTTCAAATGATTACCAAACTTTTAAGTACGGATAAGAAAGAAGCCGTTTTTATGATTCTTAGAAGACGTGATGAATGTGAAAAAGCAGGCGTGATTTTCGATGATACAATGCGTATGGCACGGAACGGCAGTGTACAGTACTTCAGCACAGAAATAACACTAGGACCAATGCATTATGACAGTGTTGAGGAATTTGTGAGAAACTTAAACGAGGGTTTGAAAAATTCGAGCCTTACAGATGATTTGCTTTTCGAAATCGTAAACAAAGGTACACCGGTACGTATTCTAATGTTAAAATCAGAGACGAGTATAAATATTAAAGAAAAAGAGGGGTTAAAAATTTAACCCAAGGGCAGATACGGTTTAGCCTTCCAGAGACACTTTATAGATTTACTGTATGATATGCTTAGTTTATTTTACCAGCTAAAATTGAAGAGTTTGAACGATAGAGGAGTTCCACCTGCTGTGTGTTACATTCACAGCAACATTGTGGAACACCAATTTGTGGGGGCAGTCTGGTATGATTGGTACATATTATGCATCTACCCAATCAGAGTGGAAAAAGTTTGAGTATAACGTATGATAAGCCCATTATGTCAAATTCGCCTCTAACCTACTACACAGTATTGCAATACATATAAGAACAGTAGAAGGTGAAAACTACCCATTTGGTTTTGGGAGCTTTACAGTGAAGCTTCACTTTCAACGTCTTGTACGGGGCTCCAATAAACCTTAGCGCCCCCCCCCCGCCCATGGCCTAAACTATTAGAGGTACAGTAAAACTAAACATACCTTACAAAAGAGAATTTAATCCAGCATTTAATGAAAAACAATTAAAACTTGGTGTTGCCGCCATTGGCTCCCAAGACAGCCTGAATTCGCTTTGGGTAGCTTGTCAAAAGTGACGTGAATAGATCTTGATCGTTACGCAAATTTGCTAAAACAGTTTCAATGTGTTGCGTCATTATATCCTTCGAAAATCGATTTGCTGCAGGTTCTTGAAACACGAAACATTCAACCTTGTCCTTTATAACTGATCCAATGTGTTCACAGACGTTCAGGTCAGGAGAATTTCCTGGCCATTCTTCATTTCCAAAGAAATCGATCTCATGGTTCCGCAACAACTGTTGAGTGGCTAATGCCTTAAAGCAGAGGGCCTTATCGTGCAGAAGTGTGACCTGATCGACATCCATAACATTGTTTGGGTTTCTTAGAAAAGGAATGACATGCTGGGATAGAATAATATCACGAAAATACTGTCCATCCTAACTCTGACCATTTGGCTTCAGCACCCACATGAGCTTATTGCAGTGAACAAAACAAACACACCAACACAGTCTGGCCTTTTTAATAATTCGCGATAATGTTCATTGTCACCGATTTCATCTGGTGTTGTGGCCCACACTCGATCATTTTGGTAGTTAGGTCGACGTGTTACGTAAACAAAAAATTCATCGGAGACAGCTAAATGCATGAAATCATCCACATCCCAATCTTCAAGATAATGGGCAAACCACATTCTGTCATCGATGTTAAGTTGAGTTTTTCTTGGCTTTGGAAGTTCATGCCAAGGCTTTAAACCTTGCCTATGACGGTACAGTCGAATGATCTCACCACAGACGATCTTTCCTCTCAACACTTCGATCTCTCTAGAGTTTAGCACAGCTGTTTTTCCGCTTACGCGTACCGCTTTCAATGATGTCCTTTGTTTCCTGAGAGAGTGGCAAATTTGGGCGCCCAGATTTGGTTGTATCCATTTCACATTCATCCAAAGTTTTATTCCAATTTCTTTTGACGAAGTCTTCACTTCTTCGCAACTTTTTGGCAACCCATGAACGTGTTATAAAGGTGGCTCCAGCATCACGAGCTTCCCAAAATGTTATTGCTCGTATGCGATCTATCACACGTTGCCTCTCCGAATCACCAATTAATTGAGAAGCCATTATATTATCACTTTATCAGCTAGAGTAATTTTAATACCTGCAATAAATAAAGAATTATATATTTTTATAATCACTAAAAACTATTTCGATATAAGTAAACATGTAAGCTGCAAATGGGGGGGCTAAGGTTTTTTGGAACCCCTTAGAATGACACAAAAACCTTTTGCCGTTACGTGGTGTAAGATACCAGCGTAGAAGTGGCTTCGATACAGGTGTGACGCTAAATGACTTTATAGATAGTACAAATGTATACGTTCTTGAACTTTCACCGGAATATTGCGCAAGTTTGAACACCCAATAAAACCCACAGCTACATGGAAACCCCACATTAAGACTCGAGTTTGATAAGGTAATAGTCAATCCTACTAGCAAGCTATTCTGACTGGAATCACAAGCTCTGATTGAAATTGATCGCTTTAGATCTGTTATGACGTTCTTTTAGAAAATAATCGCAGTCAAACTCCAAACAATTTTGAAGATGGATTGTTTCACATGAGATATATTTATTTGAACATATGCGAAGAATGAAGTGGTGTGCTTCCCTAGGGCAAAAGAAACTGGAGCACTTATAATTAATACTGATTTGTCAAGCGTTGGTGGGATTCAGTTTATTGCACTTTATTTTAAAAGTAGAGAGTGTTTGTACTACTTTGATTCGCTGGGGGAATCGGCTTGGACTGATCCTTTTATTTTGAAGTTCCTAAAAGAGCTACAAATTCTTCAAATTGTATGGAATCCGTATCGTTTACAAGGTTTATTCAGCAATGTATGCGTTCAATATTGCTTGTGTTTTCTCTTCCATATGGCGAGAGGATTCAGTTTTTCAAGTTTTTATAAAAAATTTGATTTGTGTAACTCAGAATTTAATAACAATTTTGTATACAAACAAATAAAAAGACAATTTCCGTTTGTAGCTAAAACTATGCAATATATGTTGTAAAACGAGTTTATATTGTGTATTTAACTTGTTGTGTGTGTGTATATATATATATACATGTATATATGTGTGTGTGTGTGTGTGTATATATATATATACATGTATATATATGTGTGTGTGTGTGTGTGTGTGTATATATATATATATATTAACTTCATTCTGTATATACTCTAAAAATTATTCTTTTGTATTTAAGACTATATGAATATATATTGTCATGTATTAAACCCAATCTATAAATAATTAATTTAAAAATGTATCATTTATTTTTAATAACCAGAAATTTCTCTGGCGTTTAAGAGTGTATATATCTTGATATGTATTAATTCTACTTTGTAAAATTTGTTTTAAAGTTTATTTTACCCATTATTTATTTTGCGTACTTTAAATAAACAAGAGAACGTAAATGTGTTTTATTAACTATTACACAATGCGTTTGTGTGTGTGTGTGTGTTCGAAAATGTGTTGTACTACTGGCTATAATAACTTATAACTTGATATCTTGTCTGAGCACCGCCATTCCCCAATATCTCTCTCTCTCTACCGGTTTAGTTGTTCGCAGCCTTCGTTGCAGTGTCTCCTTGTTCAGTTGATCCTGAAGATTTTTTACCCTACCGAATACAGCAAATTAACTTTTTAATAACAATGGCTGCCCGAGATGTTGCTTGTTCTACCCTCCTCGAATGTGTATATCCTCAAAGAACTTCTAGTCATCTGTCTTTTAAAGCTTTTAAGTATACCTTAAATTACGCTAATCTGACTGCAGAGGATACCCACACACTTTTCGGTTTTCCCTGATGTGAGCGTGACAAGCGTTCGTAACGTTAAAGATGTAATGATCTAGGTTGCGAGCTTAAGATGTATCAAAAAATATGTCCAGTGCGAAGTGAAGGAGTCTACGTATATCGAAGAGAAGCAGAGGCTTTGGATCATGAAGCTCGTTGACGAATGGTACACCAAGAGCTATTACGTCATGTTACATCTCACCGATACAAACCTATATTACAAAATGCAAATCTAGTGATTATAGACAACTTTAAATATTTCTATCGCTACATCCATGTATACCACGATGAGGTGTCTAGTGAAATTACAGCTAAAAGCTTGGGTTTATTTTTAATAGAATTTAGTGACGAATATTGTTTACTCCCAATGAGGACCTGTATACAAAAGCATTTTTCTCGAATTGCTTGCCTGAACGATAATAAGTTTACGAACATTTATTGCTTTATATATGCAGTACTGTTACTCGAGAAAGAAATACAATCTTTCTCGATAATGACGAATAAAATTGTTCCTGAACAAATTAAAAACTTTGGTACTCATTCCTTGCAGTGGGTATAATAAAACTTTGACACCTATATTGCTTTATGTATCACAGATGGAAAATTTGTCTAATCATTTACCCAAAAATGGGTAATTTTTCATGTTGGAACATGTTGGAACATTTGCGTACACGAATTAGTATCACCATCGCATAGCAACAAACGCGATACATGTTCTATCCCGCACAACTCCCTCACTGAATCAGTCCTCGCGCCGTCTGTCTCACAACTGTTACAGAAATTGAACCGACTCGACGTGCTCTCTTCACAGACTCATCACCAGAAAACTAATAATAGATGGAACTATCGCTAAGCAGTATCCTCAATGCAGTATAAAATATCTCTGTCTTCAAATCAGTGTATGTTTTTAAACGTAATTTTATTTATTTGAGTACTGAGGAAATGGCTAAAATATTCATGGTGATTGAGATGTGGTTGGTGGAGAACTCTAAAATACCTGCAGAAACGGGTACAGGAAGAGAGCGGATTAATGACCCCCTCTCATACTCAATTATTTCCACGCTGCATGTGAATCATAATACTAGGCAATTTTGTTTCGGTATACGGTTGATGTGGAGAAATAGAATTAACAGTACTCTTATACCTACACGAAGCCGTTTAATTCTCGACAAATTATTTGAAATATGCTCTTTCCTTAAACAAAAGCCATTCTTAGATGGAATCGCTCATATTCGTTATTTCAATAATGTTCTTAAACACGCAAACACTCTGCTGCTCAAAGATTTCACCAAATGTTGGGACGAACAAGGTCAGAATGTTCTGGAGCTAAAAACATATATAGTGGCCTACGCTTCAACAATTTGATGTGGCCAAGAAAGTAGGCTTACTATAATTTATTAATTAAATTGGAATGAATAATGAGGGGCAACACTTCTGGGCACAGCCCAAACAAACACTATTTAATATAGAGAGAGAAATTACTTTGTTGTTTTGTGTTTAATTGGAAAAATAAATGAATTATTTGTTCATACTGATTAATAATTCTGGAATGGTAATTGTGCTATATTATAAATAACTAATTATTAGCAATGAGAAACGGTTACACAGTATAAACGTTAAGTAAATACACTATTGAAAATAAACACTAATTTAGGTTGGCTAATGAGATATGTGGCAGTGAACACACAATAATAAATAATTAAGCCAATAATAACTGATGTAATGAAAGTATGGTATGGTGCAGTAAACTGATTAGGCAATTAAAATAAATACATAAATGAGCAAATAAACAAGCGGATACAAATACGGTAAGATAATTGAATATGGTAAAATAATTGAACAGGTCTACTATAGTCGTAATGGGAAAGTTAGTTTTCCGGTTTTTTGGAGAGGCTTTTGGGCATACTCGGTTAGGCAGTTTGTGGACTTTTCAGCTTTGAATCTGGAATAGTCTATCACGACGTAACAAAACACTGTAAGCCGAATGAGGGTCTACAAGAGGTTTACAGATTTGACTTAGATAACTCTGAAGGCTGAAGAAGGCCTACTTGAATATTTGCCGACCTGCGTTTCGACGTAGATAACTCAGAAGACTGAAGAAGACTACGTGAGGTTTACCGTACTGCGTTTCGACGGAGATGGTCTGAGGACGTACAGACCTACCAGCATATTGAAAACTTTGCCTAAGCAAATTTTTTGTTGTATAATTCTTAAAATCGCTCAAGTTTTTCTACCTTAAAAGGTACGCTACCGTAGCGTAAAAAACAAAACAAACCTCAGATTAAGTGAGAAAATTAATTGTATGCTTAATAAGGCTTGTTTTAATTACAAAGCTCATGCATCTTAGAGGCTTTAACATCCTAACCTGAAATTCAAAATCATCATAACACCTACAAGAAAAACGGGAGCCATAAAAATTAAGAATAAATACTGTGGGAGATAATTTTTTCCCTTTTCAGGAAATGCGCAACGATCTACGCAGAAGAAGCAAAATTGAAAAGCAGAAGACACCTCGAAAAATCGACAGATTCGCTGCGATTTTCAGCTTTCCGGACAACAAACAGATTCGCTGCGACTCTCGGACCTACCGACAGCAATTTTGCTCTCGCTGCTCACGCTTTCACCATTCATACTGGAATTTTAGAATTTTGCCGTGCAAACAACCCCCATTGTAGTTATAAATTTTTCCCCATGCAAGACTACAGGATCATGGAGAGGTAAAACAAAGAATTTAGTCCCGACCCTAAGATCTTCAAACAGGAGCAGTCACTGAACCAGGAAGGCAATAAATGGTGAAGGTAAGGATTGTTGAGCCAAACTTGATGCATTAGACTAAAACAATACTTCCCATTAATGATAACTCTTTATCATCAATTTCAGCAGTCATGACCGTAAAAATAAACTGGAGATTCTTCAATACTTTATTACTACCGTAGTCATTTCAATGATTCGTAGTTAACTCTGACCTTTGCTGTTTAGGGCTAATTCGCCAAGACAAAAACAAGCCTTGTTAGGCTATGATTTATTTCAAATTTAGCATATGGATGAATATTTATAAATTTATATTATCATAAACGACCTAATTTCGCCAGGTTACTTGAATTTAAAGCTTAATCAGTTATGGTAGGCCCTATTTAAGCTTAATCCATTTTACAAAATTTATAATACGACCCGCGGGTTTCCGAACAGTCTTCCCTTCAAATAAGGGTGACAAAAGCGGAAATTTTTCATATTCTTGGATTTTGGTGCTAGGTAGGGTAATTAAATTTATGCAGATTCTTAATAAGGATATCGTGTAAAATCAAATTTCGGCCAAATATATTTTCATATTTCATATTTAGTTCAATATACTCGTATTGAACTACTATCATATTGAACTATCACCGGAAACTTTTGCCATTAAATTTAATATTGCAAGTTTTTTCTGGCCAGTTTGTTAATTTAAAGATTTTCAAGATCAAACAATGAAATATTAGAGCTGGAAATCGGCTTTTAAAATCTATTATATTAAATCTTACAATTACTCGTAGGCCTAGCTACTTGTATTAAATTAGAATTAGCCCCAAGGTAAATTAAGTAATAATTTCAGAGGAATCTCCTTGGGAAGAAGGCGAGGAGAGGCAGAGCAGAGTGGGCTGCATCCCTCTACCCCCCTATGGAGTAGAGGACCATTCTGCAACAACTGGAAGAGTCAGCCGTACCCTTGCACTAAATATCCGCAAATATTTTTACCATAGTACCGTACCTATTTTGATTAAGTTCCAACATTGTATTTTATCTTTTAAGATATTGGTATCAAATTATAGATTTGAATGCAATAGCTAGAAAGAAGTCCCTTAAATTTTTTTTTTGTTGTATCTTAAGATTAAGTTAGCCATATAATAAAATGTTAGTTTTTGTTGAACTTGATATAATTTGCCTTCCAGTTAATCTTCAAACTTTTCTGATCGAATTGTGGTGAAGGATGAGTGAAGCCAGGGCCAGAAGAATAACGCCAGTAGTGATATTTGGTTCTGGAGGAAAGAAATTGGAGCTTGCCTCAAGTGGTGATTTACTTCGTGTGTTGAACTGTTGCTTGAAGGACTGATGCCAGCTGAGATCGAATGGCGCTACGTGAAGATGGGAGATTCACGAGAAAGAACGAGCAAAGTGAGAGCGGTTTTTAGTGAACTCGGACTTATATATAGGCTCGGAAGACGCGTAGTTTTTCAGAGTGCTTTTATGGAAAAAAAAACCAGTACAATTTTTCTCTCGCCTTGAATCCACATGTTTTTATTCCTGTTTGGTGATTCACAGATGTTTGAGAATGGCGAAGAAATGAATTTCCGGTCTGTCTCAACACATTTAAAAGCTACAGACCCTGAGAAGTATCATAAGCTCTGGAATAAAGGTATACAACGTTACAGCCCCAAACTCACCTTCACCTTTCACCCAGAAGAATTATTTCCATGTATAAGATATAGCTGTCGTGACCATTTCGAAGAATTTCTCAATCATTGTTATGAGTTGTGAAAAATTTACAGTTGAAAAGATTAGTGAAAAAAGATTAAGTGCGTGCTTGGATAGAGTTGTCTATAAATTTCAATTTAATGATAATGCTGAAGTAAACGACGTGATCTTTGAGCGTGCTTTTGATTATTATATCTATGTTTAAAGAGCGTGAGAGTTTTACTTCAAGTGAAGTAGTCATGAAACTAATCGTAAACGCTCTAAAAGGGCTTTATTTGAAATATAGACCCCCGCATATTTTACGTGGTGAAATGGTTAAACCGCATTTATCGCGTAGTACAAAGTAAAGATCTAATGCAACTGCAATTACGTGCGAATTTATCATTTTATTTAAGAAAGGCAAAAATTTTTGTATTTCTGTTTTTGTCTGATGTCTATATATCATATATTAACGACTTCTTTATTGTTAAAATAAATAACAGCGTATATATATATACGTATTATTAATCTTTACATTAGTTATTATTTCCTGCTACCCTGCAAACAGGGAACAAGTACTTATTATTACACTCTATAATGACCCCAGAGGAAGACTCACTCTTAATATATACGTGTGTGTGTGTGTGTGAATACCTACTGTTATAAATAGACTTTATTTAAAATTTATTAAATTATTTTTATAATAAGAGGGTAGTGAATCAGATCTTCCAGAATCAAAGTTCTATAGTGGAAGTAAGCGAAAGAGTACTGTTTTTGGTTATATTGGAGAACACTTCATAAAATCTCGCGAGCACCAGGGTAAGAACCCCGGCATTAGACGAAAGCGTTTGAACGCTAACATTTTGCGATCATACTGCAATGTTGCAATGAGTGACAGTGCCAACCCCCTCTCACCTTGTTGCAAGACCCCCTACAGTGCCAACCTCAGGGTGCCAAAAAAAGGGGGATGGGGAGAAGATGGGACAGCCTCACCCCCGAAAGGGGTATACCTAACCTGAGAGGAGTGCTCGCTTGACTTCTGCCAAGCGCATACTGAAAGTTCATTCTAGCGCTTACTGTTGTATAAGGTCCTAATCCGGCAGTTGGCATAGAAGCCAGTGCCTCCAGGCATTATCAGCCAGTTGCCACAGTGTATACATCGTTTGGACAGCCAAGAAACGCAAACAAACGCAAGTACACCCCGACTATACGCCCCAAAACCCCCTATTATACACAAATATATGCAGATTATATGCACCGGGTTCGATACCCGGTGACGGTGCACAGCAATCCTTTCACACAAACGGTTGGTAGATAAAAGGGAACCCTGGGTATCCTTGTGGTTAAGACGCTGGGCTGCTGGATTCCCCGTTAAACTGTAGGTCTAAGGTGGAGTGTGACGCTTGACCTTTGTCAGAATGAACAATTCGAGCGAAAGCTATCGAAGGGTTACCAAAGGAAAGCCTATATATGTAGAGTTCCCGAAAAAAGTTCATTTAAAAAATTCTGAAAAGTATAAAAAATTACTAATTAGTACAAGAAGCGTACACAAAAGATCCAAAATTTATAATTAGCAATCACGTCAAATTGCATTAATTCACATTAATTCCATTTATTACATAACTCAAAAAAATCTCTAGGATTTTATCGCACATTTAAGCCTGATTTCCAAATATACCGGGGCCGAAATAACAAGGTTTACCGAGAATAACGGAATCACCTTGTGAAAAATATCATTTACTACAGAAATTACTAATTAGTACAAGAAGAATTAAAAATATGGTGGCTAACTGGAATTCACATGGAATATATATGATCAAAAATTAAATAAAAAATAATAATATAAGAAATACGAACGAGGAAAATATATATATAATCAAAAAATAAAAATAATACACAACGCTGGTGTATAATGAACATCATGTTAGTACAGGGAAAAAAAAATATATATATATATATAAGAAAATTATTTCACGAAAGTAACACGTGAATAATATTTATGATGAATAAAACCACGAAGGAAAGGAAACACAGAATGGTGCTCAAGCGCTTTCGTCTAATGACATCCTCAGGAACACTGAAGTACATAAAGAGTTACAGCCTATATAGAGGTTACAGAAAAAAAATATATATATATTTATATATATATACAATAAACGGAGAAATAAAATTAAAATTAAAAATTAAAGGATTGTGGGAGGAGCATACAAATTTGTAAGGAAAAACTATCGATTTTTAGCACAAGATCAAATGAATTGTTTCCAACCAATGTTAAAAAAAAAAAATACAAATTTATACTGGAAATCTGCCCGGGTTTTAGCACTCTGCCCTTCTTGTATATAAAAATAATAATAAATAAAAATAAATTGAAAAATAATAGTTATTAGAGTAGCATACAAGTTTACCAAAGATTTAGCGTTCTACCCTTCTTATCTAAATCTGTTCTGAAGGAATTCAAAACAACAGGATCGAGTTGGAAAAGACCTTTGCTTATGTTGAAGTTATTTGTAAGTTGGATAATGGCAGACTCAAGAATATTTCTATTAACAATGTTGCTAGAGTGAAATAAAACTGAAGCATTATTCCAATCAATACAGTGGGATAACTCTGACAAATGGACAAAAAGGGCACTGGACGACTGTCCTGTTCTAACGGAATATTGATGCTGTTTTATACGTGTGTGCAAATCCTTTCCCGTCTGACCTATGTAAAAGGAATCACATTGTTTACAACTAATTTTATAGATAATGCCTGAATTATTGGTAGGGCTATTTTTTACTATGATATTTTTCACAATATTGTTATATGAAAATACAACATTAATATCCAAAAGTTTAAGTACATTAGCAATGCCTTAAAAGCCCGGGAAAATGGAAGTACTAAAATATTTTTTGACAAAGTACGAGTGTTATTATTGACACGATAGAAAGTTCGTTTTGCCTTGTTGAGACAAGATTCCATAAACGCAGATGGATAACACAGATCACTTCCAATACCGTTGATTTTTTTCTAATTCGGCATCGATGTATTCCGGACTGGCGATCCTAAGGGTGTGGAGAAACATTGAAGAAAAAATGGCCTTCTTAGTGGGGGTGTCATGTCCCGAGTAAAAGTGTACGTAGGACAAATTTTGTTTTTTTCCGATAGATGCTAAACTTAAAAACTGGGCTTTCCCTATGTACACGCACATCCAAAAACGGGATTGAATTGTCTTGTTCCACTTCTAAAGTAAACTTAATGGAGGGGACTTGATCATTTAACTGAAGGAGGAAGTTATCCAGGTCACGATTCATGGGCCAGATACACAAAATATCGTCGACGTACCGCAACCAAGGGATGCCAACCCCTAGGATTCTCGGAATGTAAGTGATTTCGAAAAACTCCATATAAATATTGGAGAGGGGGGACGACAAGGGGTTGCCCATGGCCATCCCAAAAACTTGTTGATAGTACTCGTTATTGAAAGTGAATTTACAGTCTTTGATGCAAAGCTTAATAAGTTCCAAAACAATGTGTGAAGGTAGTGGCAGGTCATACTTATGTAATTCTTGGGAGAGAAAGTCAAGCATATCGTCAATCGGCACTTTTGTAAACAATGAACAAACGTCAAAACTGATCAATCTATCGTTCGTTTCAGTACGTGCATTATTCAATTTTTCAGTAAGATCCATGGAATTTTTTACATGTAAATCAGAGATAGTTCCGAGAATGGGGAACAAGACTTTGACAAGCCATTTGGAGAGTTTATAAGTAATAGAGCCCACCGAGCTAATAATAGGGCGCATAGGGTTGCCAGGTTTGTGGGTTTTAATAAGACCGTAAAGATAGGGCAGAGAAGGTGAAGTGGACATGAAAAGCGGAATTAAGTCCTTATGATCTTTGAGAATGCGTTTCAAGCCACTATTAAATGATTTGATGACGTCATCCTGCGGGTACTTCCGAAGTTTGCTGTATGTGGCGGGGTCCTGGAGAAGCTCGTTCATCTTTCTGATGTAGTCCACTTTGTCCATAATAACTATGGTGTTAGCCTTGTCTGCTTTAGTAATATGGAGCTGAGGGAGCTCCCCATCTTTTTTTAATTGTGAGAGGCTCTTGCGAAAACGTTTAGGAAAGTTATCTTCGTAACTACTATTCGCCGCACTATAAACAAGGCCTTTAACTATGTTAAACAAATACTGAGGGAGATTACACTGTTTTTCAAAACAAGCGAGACTGTAACAAATCTGTAAAGCCGAAGGTTTTTTAACAATAAAAAAGGACATACCATATCCAAGGGCACGTTTTGCATCGTCACTAATGTTTTTCGAAGAAAGGTTCAAAACACACTTTGACAATGTTTAAATTTTTGAAGGCGGACCACTCATTTTGTCTGGTGACTTCAATATGTTTCTTTAAAATTAATCTGCTGAAGTTGTTGAACGGATGGTCGTCAATTTGTCTGAGGCGAATCGGAAGGAGGGATTTGGGAAGAACTTGCTCCTCTAGACAATTAGTAAGAAACTTTCGTCGGATGCGAATTTCATGCCCCTTCATTAATGCAGACGAAAACACGGACACAAACGGAGACAAGAGAGGGAACAGCAAGCCAAAGGAACGCGTGGTGTTCATTATATGAAAATTATTTCACGAAAGTAACACGTGAAAAATATTTATGATGAATAAAACCACGAAGGAAAGGAACACAGAATGGTGCTCAAGCGCTTTCATCTAATGACATCCTCAGGAACACTGAAGTACATTATCCAACTTACAAATAACCTCAACATAAGCAAAGGTCTTTTTCAACTCAATCCTGTTGTTTTGAATTCCTTCAGAACAGATTTAGATAAGAAGGGTAGAACGCTAAATCTTTGGTAAACTTGTATGCTACTCTAATAACTTTTATTTTTCAATTTATTTTTATTTATTATTATTTTTATATACAAGAAGGGCAGAGTGCTAAAACCCGGGCAGATTTCCAGTATAAATTTGTATTTTTTTTTTTTTTTAACATTGGTTGGAAACAATTCATTTGATCTTGTGCTAAAAATCGGTATTTTTTTTTTTTTATCTATAACATTGGTTGGAAACAATTAACTTGATCTTGTGCTAAAAACGATAGTTTTTCCTTACAAATTTGTATGCTCCTCCCACAATCCTTTAATTTTTAATTTTAATTTTATTTCTCCGTTTATTGTATATATATATATATATACTTTTTTTTCTGTAACCTATATATAGGCTGTAACTCTTTATGTACTTCAGTGTTCCTGAGAATGTCATTAGACGAAAGCGCTTGAGCACCATTCTGTTTCCTTTCCTTCGTGGTTTTATACATCATATATATATATATATATATATATATATATACATACACAATTATATTAAATAACGTCCTGAAAATTGCGGAATTGAAAGCTGTATTCTCGTCATGCGTGAATTAATAAGGTGATGTTAATATATATAAATATATACACACGCCTAGAAAAGATTTATCCTTTAAAAATAAAATTTGAAACGCATGTTCTACCAGCGGAGTTTTAGTGGCGCCAGTTTGGCGGAACCGAAAGATAACATTGGACTAAAATCTCGATAATAAACTTCTCTTCGATGGAGTCTTGTTTCTATTGTCTCGACGTCATAAACTTTATAATGCGTAGCCCCTCCCCACGCATCTTTGTTAATTTTTTAAAAATTATTTTCCAGTTTCAGACTTTATTTTTTAGAGGAATTAGCCATACATATCTACAGAATACAGAAGTTTATTGTACCGTAGAGTGTGCCACTTTTAATAAAAGTTTGAAATTTTGAGGTGCAATATTCTCATGTGGTGATCCCTGCTACTTTATTGGTGAATATGAAGTTTTAACCCATTCTGAAAATATTTGACCCCGGATCGGGGGCATTGAAATTTTGACCCCAGCCTGTCTCGACATCAGACCGATTTTTCTTATGTATTTGGCCATAAAATCTTTATTTATTAACCGATTCGAATGATTCTTGTGTTAATTGATTCAGAATTTAAAGTTCTTTAGTTATTAATGTTATTGTACTTATTAATATTAATTGTTATTAGTAGTTATTAATGTTATTAATGCATTTTAATTATTAATGTTTTTGTATTTCTTTTCAGATCTTTTATTTTACTTCTTTTCAGACTATGGATAATAATGCTTATTCGCTAAGGCGAAGTGAAGTAAATGTCAGTGATGATTCCAATGATCTTATTATTGGAAAACTTTTGACTGACATAAAAACTGGTAAAGGCAGTGTGTTGCCATCCAATGGTGATGTGTTGAAGTATTTTATTTATTTAACTAGAGGAGAATACCAAAATGCTTCTCACGATGAAGTGATTGCGATTGCTTTGAGGAAAGTGAATGTCGTCTGGGATATGGCAAGCATTCCTACCAAAAATGTAATAAAGAATCCTCTGCCTAAAGCCAAACTCAAAGATTTGATAAAAGAGCCTTCTTCAATAGCTCGTAACAGAGGTAAACCTAATTTTGAGCAAAAACAAAAAGGCTTTCTAAGGAAGTTAGAGAAATTATTTGAGATCGCGGCCAGTGACGCCTTAGGTAAGATAAAAAAAGACAAGGTTAAAGACGAAAATAAAAAAATGATAGACATAACATTTCTCGAAGATCAAAGGACAGAGAGAAGATATTGTCTGGGAAATGTTGACAAAAGTTACGAGGAAAAAGTAGTGAAAAACAACACAAAAGGAAAGCTACAAAAAATTTGAAAGAGAAGAAAAAGAAAGGACACTGCAGAAATTCCAAGCACTTGAAACGCCATCGAAAGCCAATTCTTCTTCATTAACGTCCAGCAGTGACAACGATAACGATGACGAATTCACCGTTCCTAAAAACACACCCAAAAGACAGAAAATTTTTCGTTCCGAAAACGTATCCTCCATGGCAGATCGCCTTAACATCTCTTTGGGACAGAGGACAGCAACGACGGCAGCAGTAGCCTCTGCTTGTGGAATGGATCCAAGCAAGCTGGCCTTATCTAAAAGTTCTGCCAAGCGTGCAGCAGAGATGGTTCGAGATCAAGCATCAAGACAAATAAAAGAAGATTTTATTGCCCCACCTTTCTCGGTCATCCACTGGGACAGTAAGTTGATAACTGATAAAGCAGGAGGCAAATCGGAAAGACTTGCCGTGCTGGTATCGGGTGCCCAAAATGCCAAAGAGGGCAAGCTGTTGGCTGTTCCTGAAATCGCAAATACTAGTGGCGAGTCGCAGGCTACTGAAACTTTTGATATGATCAAAAAGTGGAACTTAGAGCGCCATGTTATTGGATTTGATTTTGACACTACAAGCTCCAACTCAGGGCACCATACTGGAGCCTGTAAGAGACATGAAGAATATATATGTAGGAAAGTATTGTGGCTTGCTTGTCGGCATCACCTATATGAACGGATACTCAACAGTGTGTTTGTAGAAATATTTGGAGGAAGCACTTCACCAGATTATGAAATTTTCAAAGAGTTCCGAGAGGAAAAATGGCAAGGCATTGACACAAGCATAAAAGATTTCAAAACACTGAAAATCAAGGACAGAAAGCTAAGGTCTAAACGGCAAGAAGTTTCCATAAAAGGAGTACGTTGGCTCCGTCCAGGAGCAGCTCATCGTGCACGATGGATGTCTGCAATCCTATATACCTAAAAAATGTATGCTTTTGGATACCAGGCTGGCTACGATGAGAATATGATAAAAATGCTTGAGCAGATATGTCTTTTTAATGCATTGTTCTACACTAAAGCATGGCTACATTCAGACAACGTCAGAGATTCTTCTTTCAATGATTTAAGCTTATATCACGATCTGAAAACCTATGAAAAACATAACAGTGAAGTGGCAGGTGCAGGTCTTAAAGCCCGTGATAGGCAAATGTGGTACTTTGTGGAAGAAGTGATACCACTCTCCTTATTTTCACACAAGGTCAACAATGCAGAGAAGGCTAAGATTGCCAATGCCTTAAAAAAGTCAGAGAAAAAGGTTTATGACATGAAAACTGGCCACCCAGGCTTCCCTATACTCAGGGAAGGAACCAAGCTTTCCGACCTTGCTGGTCCAAAATCATGGCAGTTTCTGAGGCTCTTTAAATCAAATGGGGATTGGTTGAGAAGACCAGTAGAAGAATGGAAGAAACACGAGGACTATATTCGCTTAGCTTCTTACGTGCGAGACATGAAGGTAACAAACGATACGGCTGAAAGTGGGGTGAAACTTATTGAAGATTATGCTAAGAGCCTCACCATTAATGAACAGCAACGCCATTTCCTCCTTCAACTTGTTGAAAATGAAAGACACCTTCTTCCAGACATCTACAAGAAGAGCAGTTTGCGAAACTACTTTAAAAAATAGAAGGTGAGTGTTCTATATGCTGTTTCATGCATTAAAATATTTTCAGTATTTAATCTGGGTTAATATTATGAATTATTATTAACAATTTCTCCTTTTTCAGTCTTCAACGGCAACCGAATTGGCAATAAACTGGCAAGGAGGGTTCAAAGGAATGTTTTTATATTACTTTTGTATGCTTTAAAAAAAAAAAAAATGGGGTTTTGATCATGTCATTGACAATTTTGACTTTCCATTCCGTTTCTGTGAAAGGTCTATTTCAACTTTGACATGTTCAAAATTGTTCCCACCCATCGGAATAAGCCTATTTCTTATTATTTTGCTTTTCAGATGGGCCCATTGCCGCGAAGCTGATCTGGGATGATGCTTCAGGGTGGTAGTCACCTCTTTTTCTATCATCCTGTGTTGTTTTCTGATGAAGATGCCTTCACAAGAAATGGCGTGATCAATTTTCACAACACTCATCACTGGGCCTAAGAGAATCCGCATGCCATCATGACGGCGCTCTGTCTCATTTTAGTTGAGTAGCCAGAGACTATTTGGATAAATGGATAGGCCGTGGAGAACCCATTGCGTGGCCTGCTCGCTCCCCGGACCTGATCCACTCGATTTTTACCTGTGAGGTCATCTGAAATCCATCGTTTACGTGACACCTATTCACAACGTTGAAATGCCTCGCCAACGTGTAGAACAAGGATGCCAGAAAATCAGAGGAATACCTGGAATGTTTGAACGAGTCAGGCAGTCCATGACGAGGCGTGTTCAGGCGTGTATTCAAGCGCAAGGCGGTCATTTTGAGCTTATGAACTTCGACTCTTTTAAAACATTTAAGACCCAGATCATCTTTTACTATACGACGAATACTAGAGAGAGTAATACCAGTAGTTTTTTAATTTTCTCTACCAGAGTTGTGGGTGTTGTGCCGTTCTTCTTGACTGTATATCATGGATGAAACCGTGTGAATATTTTCCTCAGTACGTGATGATTTTGGCCTTCCGCTGCGTTCTTGTCGTTTGGTCGACCCTGTGATATCGAATTTCTTTATGAGATATTGAAGTCCATGTATTGTCCATCGTTATTTGGAAACTCTTTTTTTCATTCGTTTTGCACTCCCGTGTTTATCCGTACGCAGGTTCAGTATCAATGCTTCAGCTTCCAAAGATATTTGGTTTGAAATGAAAAAGGAAATAAATTAATTATTTTGTGTAAAAATTAGGAAAATTAATTATTTATGGAGAAACTGACTGTCATCTGAAAGTATCAGTTGCTGACTTTGACCACCTTTCAAGTGAGCACCATATTCTCATACCTCCACCCAGTTGTGAGCCTGTACCTCTACTCCTGAGGCGTTGAATCTAGATTCAAAGCCAGCGTTTGAAAGAGTAAAAGTATGGGTAAAACATACTGCTTCAGCAGTAAGATCAATATAGAGACTGAGCCACAATATTTTTTCAAAAGTTGGGTAATAGTTTTTTGGCCCACCCGGTATATACACGGAATATCCGTCCGCTCGAGCTTCTTGGAGCAATATGCCGGCCCCCCTGACCTCCCTCATATGGCTTAGATACTCAGCCATATTATATATATATATATATATATATATATATATATATATAGAGCAATACCTCACTATTCGCAACCCCGATAATCGCAAACCCGCTTATTCGCAATTGATATTTAAACACCCATATTCGATATTCGCAAAGCATACCTCGCTTATTCGCAAAGAAGAGGAGCACCACTGTCATCCGCAACATCAAGGACGACATTCGAGCCTACTATGAACTTCTGGAGGAGAAGAGGAAGATGGCTCGCCAACCGACACTGCATGCATTTTTCCACCCCAAATCCTCCCCTTCTCCTGATGTAGCTGCCACTCCAACTTCTTCAACCTCCAAGTCCGCGTTTCATAGGCTTTTTAGTCCTCGTTCCTGCAGCATTAGTGTCAGTGCCGTCTCGAGTAGGGAGGCCGATGACTCTGGCACCTCTTCACCCCAGTAACTCCTCACCCTCTCCTTCTCTTTATGCCAGTTCCGGTACGCCATTGACACCCACAGCAAAGGTAAATGCTAGTTTAACTGTTTTACACTCATTGTAGTTATATTATAGTATGTAGGGGAACGTATCCCCCCTAATTACATTGATTTTTATGGGGAAAATTGCCCCGATATTCGCAAATTCGTCATTCGCAATGACTTTTATGAACGCATACTTTGCGATAACCGGGGTGTTGCTGTATATAAATATATATATATATATATATATATATATACAGGGTGTCCCATAAGTCCGACATCATAGGAAAAATAATTAAAAAAGGCAAAACAAAAGCTTTTATTTACAGAACGTGCTCAATATGTCCACCATTGTTTTCAATACACAAATTCAGACGTGATACACAGTCAGCAAGCACAAGGTGAATGATGTCAGGAGTAATGGTGTTACATGCCCCAATAATGCGCTGCCGCAAATGTTCAACGCTCCTAATTTTCTCTGCGTATACCAGCGCTTTCAAGTGGCCCCAGAGATAAAAATCTAGTGGCGTGAGATCCGGGCTTCTAGCTGGCCATTCCACATGCCCTCGACGTTCTATCCAATGACCAGGGAATTGTTGGTACAGGTATTCCCTTACTTGGGTGCTGTAATGTGCAGGAGCGCCGTCTTGCTGGAACCATGTTGGGAAATTTCCTTCTTCGTTCAAGACACTGGGAAATGCTTTTTCCTTGAGCATACGTAGGTAGGTGCCTCCAGTGACATGTTCATCGAAAAAGAGGGGGCCTATGATATGATCCTTCCAAATGCCAAACCATACCATCACCCGAGATGCGCCTTGTTCCTTTGAAGAGGTATACCAGTGAGGGTTGTTTTGAGACCAGTAGCGGGTGTTTTGTCGATTTACCTCACCATTTCCATAAAAAACAGCCTCGTCACTGAACAGAATGGTGGACGGGAAATGGGCATCCAGAGCATATTGTTCCGTAGCCTATTCACAAAATTCCATCCGCCGGTCGGGATCATCTTCGCTTAATTTCTGTAGGATCTGAAGTTTATATGGGTGCCATTTGTGAGCCTGAAGAA
>JAJOZX010005698.1:0-110000 GCA_023014485.1 Bathynomus jamesi | reverse complement strand
TACCGTCCTGAGTTACTTAGGCATTTCCCATACCCCTCACAGTTTCTGAGAATCATAAAATCGGGAATCTATCTTGTCAATACTTTAAAACTTGGTGCACCAAGTTTTAAAGTATCGCTAATAAAGATCGCTAATAAAGATCCCTTTTGTGATTCTTAGAAGCTGTGAGGGGTATGGGAATTGCCTGAGTAACTCAGGACGGTACTATGCGCTCGGCTTGGAATGGAAAGCCGTAGTACTACAGCACAATTGTAACACTAGCCCTGTTTTTTATGATACATCCTGGGATATTATCAGAGACTTAAATGGTTGTTCCTCAGGGCCGTCGCAACAATCAAAGTTGAAGTCTTCAAAGAATGCTAGACGCTTGTCTCAGTACAATACCAGATGAGCTGGGTGTACCTTGTTATGTACGGCAGAGAGTGCGAGAGAACATCTCGTTCCTTCATTTGAGTGCAACATGCAGATTACACAGAATCAAACACAGTCTCGCTTGAACGACTTAACACCAAATAAACCTAATTCTAATTTTAATTAATGTAAAGCATGATGGCCTAACATTGCATCTGGTTGGCTGAAGGGGGCTTTCTCAAGGTAGATGATTCATCAGTTAAAGATGCAATTAAATCTTACTTAAATACATTATTTACACACATCAGATTGAGGGGCTGTTATTTACCCCACTAACAACAATACGTATCCATTTTGTAATGTAAACTCAATAGTGAAGCGTTTATTTCAAAAGCATAGAGGTAAAAATAAGACTCTTAGGTAATAAGTGAACATGAGAACACTGTGTTGGTCGCAGATGGGCCATGAAAAGAGATAATTATTTAAGAGAGTAGGCAAATTGCTCTTACATATATGAAGATATATGAAGATAGCTAATAAAAATAAATAAACGAGATTTGTCTGAGATTTGTCTGAGATTGAAGATATCACAGTTCCTTAATGGTCTTAAATAATATACTATTACATTCAGGATACTTTTGGCTGCATTTTTTGGGCATAAGGGGAAAATGCATTGTCACAGCGATAAGACGCCTCAGTTGGTACTGTATCCTGACAAGCTAGAGCAATATTAGGAAGAGGTATAATAAACATTAAATTGGTTTGGTTAACAGTAGTGTTGTATGCCCTCATCAAACCTGGACCAGGTTGTCTGCATAACAGGTTAAGTTATTTATGAACTGTTGAAGACCGTCCTACTTTTGACCCCTCTGCAGCATCCCGCCTCATTCGGGTAATTTGATGTAAGAAAAGTTGCTTTCTAGACAAGGGACTTTGAACAACACCCTGGCCGGGTGAGTGCTGAACAATACGATAGTCGTATCTGCGAAGGACAAGCAGAGAGAGAGAGAGAGAGAGAGAGAGAGAGAGAGAGAGAGAGAGAGCTTTGAGTGCATTAGTAGTAGTGATGGATCGAGTGGTCGGTTTTTCACAACCGCGGTTGCGGTTGTGTTTGCGGTTGTCGAATTTTTTCCAACTGCGGTTGCGGTTGCGGTTGTGTTTGCGGTTGTCGAATTTTTTCCAACTGCGGTTGCGGTTGCGGTTATCATATACTAGGAAAAATGCGTAATTATTAACTGGATTTAGCCACTATAGTGCGATTTAGCCACACTTGGTACATAATATATACTAAATAGTATTTATTTAGTAAATACCTTATGTTGAACACAAGTTTTGCAATACACCGCTACCGCTATTTGTGTGTTGCAAAACTTGTGTTCAACATAAGGTATTTACTAAATAAATACTATTTAAATGAAGTATATTCTAAACTTATATAGCTATTATGAAAGAATAGGTCAAATTAATTAAAACCATATTTTGCACTAAGTGTGTTACCAGGATGAGGGACGAGGACCCATCGCACTGTTCATCCCACCTACCACTTTCCCCAGCCTCCACCCATTGGAAAGTTATGGATTATTATTCATTTGAAAAACTGATGTCAAACTTAATGACAGGCAGTGTGAATTTCAAGAATAATATTTTTGCTGCATTTTCACCTTTCATGGAGCTCACAGAGTAATAACTTAGAGCGCAGTTTAAACCAATTTTACTACGGCAGCCGTATGACGTCACGTTTAAGCACGCATAAGAGACCCATCATTTTCTTTTTAAAAAAAGAAATATTTCTAATTAACCTAAAATTAAAATTAACTAAGCTTTTACAACCGCAACCGCACTTATGGAACGGCGGTTGCGGTTACGGTTGCGGTTGTGAATTTTTGTGCGGTTGTAGTGCGGTTGCGGTTGCGGTTGCGGTTATTCGATCCATCACTAATTAGTAGTAGTAGTATTTTAACCCTTTACTTGCCTACGTCACTATTTTGGGTGGGCTTTGCCCCTTCACAGTTATATTTGAGTTGTTCAGCAGCTTCTGCTCTGCTAAATTGCACTATGGTTGCCTCCAATCTTCTACGTTTAGTTGTTTTTGTGACAATACGCTAATTTAGAATATAGCTGTATGTTTGATTTGGTGTTAGCACATCTTTAAATTAATTTGACTGAGTAATATGTCATTGATAGAGTTCGTTTAGAAAAATAGTCGCCAGATTCTCCAGGCGTAGTTATTGCACAGTCATTAGATCGCATAAGTTATCAAACAGGTAATTCCAATTAACTTAGTATATACGATATGCTCTAGGGTGTGTGTATATGTTAACCCCTCCGTCTATGGCCCGGGGTGGTTCGAAGTCGACGGGGGTTCTAGTTAGGTGGCAGCAACGGATGTGTGACTTGCAGTAGTTTTCTTCTATATTACTCTCCGAGTTCTTCTATAGTGGCTCGGAGGACTCTGATAGACTTACTAAAAATGCTGAAGGTTCCGGATTCTTCTTATAGCGTATCCGGAAAGTTTAATGACTAAGTTCTTCTGAAGAGATCAAGGCTCGAAGGATAAGATAAAAACTATCTTCAACTGTAAATTTACTGCTAAAATGTACAGGTAGTGCTCAGCCTCTGAATTAGCTTCTGAATTCCAATGGAATATTTTTAGTGGGTTTATATACCCAAAAACTGCTAACATCATTATTATTAAATGCTAAAAAGGCTGTATTATTTTTGCACAATATTCGAAAATAAAGTAAATTTTTAGCTGTGGTAAGGCTTGAACGAGTAAACAAAATATTTGAAGACGAAACCATATTTTTATCTTAAACTGCGACTTTTCAGATCTGATGTTATCATGATCTGCCAAGTTAACTAAAAGTGGAAATCGGACTATGCATCTTTACACTAAAATATGCATATGAGTAAAATTTTAAGGTTTAAGATGTACAATTTTAATGCTTAGGCAAGACATGATCTCATCTTTTATAACGAAATGAATGTATACAAAATATGAACATTGCAAAGCTTAAGCACGATTCCTTATTAAGCGAAATCTAAAAAAATGATTATGAGATTTAAAAAAAACAACAGGTCACCAATTATTTGGCAAAGTAGAAAGCAAATCAAAAATTTTATCCAAACTCGCGTTGGGCGATTTTGGTCCTTATGTAAAAATGAATACACACACGTACATACATAGGAGTATAGGCATTATATAAAGTTAAATATATAAGAATATACAGGATTATATAAATACATGAACCATATAACACATGAATTTTTAAAATGGATACTTTTTTCTTAAAATGGATACAAGAACTATATAAATGAATACAAGAATTACATGAAGAATAAGATAGTATAGGAATATGGGAATTATTTATGGTTCATTTTTACATATATATATATATATATATATATATATATATGAAAGAAAAATGTGCTTTTGTGTAATTAGCTGTAGATATGATAGTTATGTGTTAAAATGTAGGTTGCCGCCTAATTTTTATTGCGAAAGAACCAGATATTTAATTTAAATATTTATGAAAATGAAAATGAAAATGAAAAGGTTTATTGGCAGACTATAGTCCATATGACAAATATTATTAATACAATGACAGTTCATATACTAAGGATAGAAATATATACAATTGATTAGAAATAATACTGCACTGTCGAAGTTAAGTGGAGCTACAGACATACTGTACGTTTTCGTACCAAGAAGTCCATAGCTTAGAGGATAAATGGCAGGACTCATGGATAGCTTCGATGATCGGGTTAGTTGATTTTTTAATTCTTTGCATTAGAGTGTGTTGAGTACGTCTTGTTACCTCCGGGAAGTTCGGGACATTGCGGGTAGCAAACATTTGCGAAGCTGAGCATCTCGGTGGTAATTTATGTAAGAGTCTAAAAGACCTGTTGTACAGCAAATTTAGGGTTTGCCAGAACCTTTTTTATAATTCACCCAGAGTTGCTGTCCGTATATATTACTGTAGAAACTACGAAAGTGTTTCTCTAGCTTCACTTGTACAGAATCGAAAGTTCCTTATGGTCATATTCGCTTTAGCACACAGGCTTCGAGATTGTTTTCTTATATCCGAGTCATCACTCAAGGAGCTGATGATAGTTTAACCCAGATACTTAAACTCTTGTATTTCCTCAATTACTTCACCATTCATTTTAAACCTTAGATCAGCTAGCTGATTACAGCTTTTAGGATGAAATTGCTTAACCTTAGTTTTTGTAACATGAAAAAGAATATCATGTTTCTGCGAATACACTTCGCAGACGTTTAGTAGCCGATCCAGACCTTTAACAGAGAGACTTATTAACACCATATCATCGGCATAAACTAAGTTATTTATCCTTGTGTTATCTATACAACATCCCACTGTTGCCTCATTAAGTGAAGCAATTAATCAGTCAATATACACATTAAACAGCATAGGGGAGAGCAAGGAGCCTTGTCTCACCCCGCAAGAGGAGCCAAAACACTCGGATAGTACATTGCCCCACCTAACAGTTAAAGATTGGTGGGAATACCAAAATTTCAATAAATTTAATATGTACATGGGAACCTTCCTGTCTTCTAGTTTTGCAAATAAAATATTGTGGTTCACCCTATCATATGCCTTACTTCTATCAAGGAAACAGCTATAAATAGTTGAATTATTGTCAATGTATTTAGATATTGTTTCTTTAAGTACATAGATACACAGGTCAGTGGAGTGGGACCTTTTAAAGCCAAACTGATTAGATGTCCATAGGAAATCATTTAATCGGAGTAACAAGAGTTTTTCTAGTAATTTCGAGAAGCAGGAAGCGACAGCAATAGGCCTGTAATTATTGCTGGACAGAATGTCTCCGTACTTATTTTTGACCAGTGGCAAGATATATACCCTCATTAAGGTAGGTTGATTTTCCGCATTGTTTTAGATATCGACTTTGGACTAGTCGAGATAGTCAGGGCTTAATACGATAATAACTGACAAACAATTTCAGATCCCTAGCTTTAACCGTTTTATGAGGAAACCGTTTCAAAAATCGTCAAAAAATCGTACCGAAAAATACCGCATTTTCGCAATTTTCGGCCGAAAAAACATGCTATTTTCATAATAAAATCCTGAAAAAATTTCCAATTTTATTGAAAAAAAGTAAAAGAAACATGTACAGAGTCAAACAGACACATTTAGATCCCAAGATCATCATAATTTTCACTGTAAGAGCCCTTAGAAGCAAAGGAAGGCCTCATCTGGCGGCTTAGGGCTTCGGCCAGAAGGTGTTTGTGCCTTGATTCGAGTCCATAAACAGGATGGGAAGCTTCAGATGTCAGCTTCACGGCCCTTTCAACACTCTGAGAATGTGAAGGCAGATCAGGCAGCTCCAGCTTGGTGCCATTCAGCAATGCTTCTTGAAGCTCCTGGTCAGAAAAGTCTTCTGTGAGAGCAGGTTCACAGATGCCACTTTGAGAAAGGTTGATTAGTTCTGACCAGTGGGTAGCTTCAATGTTGATGGCTGTGATCTTCTTCAGCCTCTTCTTGGCTGGCTTCCCACTTCTGAAAGAATAATAATTAATTTATTTTTTATTCCAGTTTAAGATTTAATCCCTATTAGTCTCAGAATTGCTGATTTAATTTAACTTAAATTAAAAAAAAAAAAAGCCCGAGTTCCATAAATCCCCATAATCGAATTTTTTTTCAGAAAGAAGGTAAGATTATTTCCATTATCAGAGGGGAGGGGGGGAATTGGGATAAGAAAATGTGAAAAAAAATTCGATTATGGGGATTTAAAGAACTCGGGCCTTTTTTTTATTAAATAAATCCCCATAATCAAATTTTTTTTTCACATTTTTTTTAAATTAATAAATGTTTACCTGATGGACAGAATTTTCTTGAGAGCAGCTTCTCTCACTTCCAAGTCATCAGACTTCATCATGGAGTGCAGTACATTCTCGGGCAGCAAGGCAAAAGCAATGTACTTCAGGTTCTTGAAAGCAACACCCTGGATTTTTTCAGACTGCTGCTTGATCCTCTGGATCATGTTAAAGATGTACAGCTGCTGATTGTGGAACTTGCTGTCCCTTTTGATCTCAAACCAACTGACTGCATACACTTCCACAATGAACTTGATGGCCTAGTAAAGTTTATTCTGTAGTTCTGGAGGGTAAGCACCTCTGGTCCACAGACACATCAATCTAATTGACAAGTGCAGATTATGTGCTGAGTTTGACAATTTTCTTTCTTGCACTTCACAGATTGTCATCACAGGGCCGAACAAGTAGCATACAGGTGCAAGCAGAAATGTCAAAAAGTTTATCAAGCTTTTCCTCCAGATTCTGCTCCTGGACTGTAGAAAGAGATTTCCTGTTTATCTGTTTTGCTTTCTTGAAGCACACTTTATCCACCAATTTGACTACATAATATTCCTCATACAGGGATAGCCGCGGGTTCACTGCCTGCCAGATCTCAATCACAGCCTTTGCTATCATTTTAGCAATATCATAGTCTTTCAAGTCCGGGTGGCTGTTTTGGAGGAAATAACTGTACTGAATAACTTGGCGGAGGGTAGGAGGCTCTGTTTTATCCAAAGGGGAAGGCTGGCCACTGAATTTTTTGGCACTATCACTTCGAGTTAACACTGCAGACTTCCGTTTTTTACACATTTTTATGAAATATCTGAAAATAAACAATTAAATGAACGCATCATAAAATAACTTAATTTAATACACATTTTATAGGTAAATATCATAAAAAAATACAAAATAATACACTAATAAACATCTATAATGCATTTACAATAAGTTTCAAGCATCGTTTTGTTAAAAAAGCTGAATTTTAATTGCTTATTTTGATGAAATAAGGTCCGATATTTTGTTTGTTTACATTGCGCGAATGCCGCGCGCGCGATTTTACGCATAAAATTAGGAAATTTTACAACTTAAAAATAATTAACAATCCTCAAAAAATACAATCATTTTCACAAATATGAGTTGTTGCAACGTTTTTTATACATTAATACCTTTCTATCTAGACTAGTCCACAGTTCCAAAATCAACCTACCCTAACCCTCATGAACTCTGCAGGGATATAGCTATGAGCAAGCATGGCTGATAGGAGCAGTGATATATGCAGACAGACTACGTCATTTGCATATTTTAAGTGCTCATTCGATAAGTCATCTACCCCTGACGCAGAACGACGGGGATAGGATTGTTAGTACCGTCGTCTATCAACATGATGGTGCTCCTTGTCACTATGCCAAAATTGTTCAGGATTATCTAAATGGACGTTTTCCAAATCGCTGGATCGGACGCGGAAGCAACAGACCTTGGCCAGCGAGATCACCAGATTTAACCCCTTTAGATTTCTTTGAATGGGGCTTTATCAAATCGCACGTCTATCAGACGAAGCTTACGAGTCTTGAAAACTTACGTACACGTATACGAACTGCTGCAGATAACATAACCCCGCAAATGCTCCAGAATGTGTTTAGAAATGCTGCGGAACGATTTGAGCTGTGCAGGGATACTGATGGGCGTCACGTCGAATCCTACTCTTAATTATTTAATAAATGTTACCACTTTATCATTTTATGATTGAATTCCATATAATTTCCAAGTGCTTCACAAAAATAGATCCTGACTTTATGTACACCCTGTATTTTCCCTTGTCTCCCTCACAATCGTTTCGCTGCAATCTATCTTAAGATTATCCCTACTCACACTGTTAAGAATGTTAGAATAGTGGTTTTTCCACAGCTTTGCAATTTCATCCTCCCCCGACACCCCATCGATTGTCGGAGGGAGGACATTTTTGACACCCGTTTGATTCTTAACAAATTTCCAAAATTTGTTATTATCCTTATTTATGCGAGCTTCACAGGCTTTTGATGCTCGAATAGACTCTTCTTCCTGTTTACATCACCTTATGGCCGCCTTATACTGACCCCGACTTCTACACATATTCAAGTGTACTGGTCCTAATCTGGGTCTACCATGAAAGCACCACAAATCATAGGCGTCTTTCGATTCCCTTTTCAGGGGGGCAATAAAATCATTCCATCCAGGAATAATCTTAGTATGATAGTTGTAAGATTTAATCAGGGGGCTTCCTGCTTCTCTTAACAGGAATATTATCTTACTATAATACCTATCTATGAGTTTACAGTGAGAATCATTTGAGCAAGGATTATTACAGGCAAGGTGCAAAATTTCTAAATTATTAAAGAGGTGACTTGTTCTGTCCTTGTATTTTATTCTCTGCTGCATCGTAACATTAGACCAATCGACGGGATTATTCTTACCTATTGAGTTCTTGTTAAATCGTGTTGCGCATAAATTGGTAACGTTATTTAATATTTCTAATGGTCTATGATCAGAAAGAAGGAAATCATGCAGAATATGAACTCTAACAATTCGATCCTTTAGATTATTACTAGTGAGACAATGATCAATCCACCTGGTGGTACCACTCATATCACTAACGTATGTAAAATTACCACTGGCTACCCCTAACACATCTACATCACTTATACTTAAATTGGCCGACTCGCACATGTTACCCAATTCTACAAAGAATTCCGAGTTCACATGTGCGTTAAAGTCCCCCATTATTATACAGTGAGAATATTTAGGGTTATCTCATAATGACTTAATTTTGTACAGCAAATCAATGTATTCATCTAGATTACTGCCGTTGTTGTATGGTAAATAGCAGTTTACAATTAATATGCAATCATTGTTCACTTGTAATTCAATACCTGACAACCTTACATTATCGCTTGTTAAAAATTTTATATGTTTCGACAAATTTTTCCTTAATAAGAAAGCAACACCACCAAAAGGCCTACCGTACATTATTTCATCTGACAAGTCTACTGTTGATGACGCATGGTACATAAAGTCATCATGGATGGTAGAGAGGAATTTTAGCTCTTGCTTAGGTAGCCAGTGCTCCTGCAGGAGTATCAAATCTGCACTGTCGCAGATTTTATGAACATCTACAGTTGAATTCCTCACTGACCTTACATTATATGAGACTATTTTGAACAAGTTATCCTCTATGACTGATGGAGAATTTATTATTAGTAAGATTATTATTATTATTTTAGTAAGATTATTATTATTATACACAGTACAACTTTCAGGCATTACCGTCAGGGCGCCTATTATTATTATTATTATTATTATTATTATTATTATTTTTCCTCTTATCAAATCTCCTGGAAAAGTGAATAAACTCCTTAACAATAATACCGTCTGGTCATTGACTCATATTATACGGGTTGAAATGCTCATTTACACCTTAAATTATTACTTTAAAAGAGTTATAATTCGGAGATTTCGTGTTTAGTTTATTAACTATCACTATACTGTGTTCACCAATGATTTCTTCCATCATGTGTCGAATATCGCTTGCTTCGTTCTTCGAGAGCTGAATTCACGACACAAATAGGATGAGATTCTCCATCGTTGGCCTTGCCGCGGAGACCGGTAGAGGAAACCTTCGGAATGGGCGCCTGTTAACAGTTACCCACCCATCCTGCTCCCTCGATCTCCTTGAGGCAGGGTTCGCCTGCCTGGGGGATGGGTAGCATTTTCCTTCAGTGTTGAGGAGGTCCCTTGTTAGGCGTTTAGTTTGGGATCACTACATATTCTGCCTTTCCTATTGTCCAGCGTTGTTTGGCTGGTAAATGCGTTTAATTTGAGGTTCGCTACCACTCGTTGATTTTTCTGCTGATCTTTGTATCCCCCATAATATTGTCTTTGGTAGCGCTGAGAGACACTGACTGAGGCGCATTGTAGTTGGATGGCGGGAGGGACCCGCGAATGTAAACACCACCAATTCACGGTTAACTCCATGTCACGATCAAGAATAAGTGCACAATGCTAACAGTTAGTAAGTCATGTTAATTCGATTGGCGAGAGTGAATCACGGATAACTGCATGAATAAAATGTGTGTGTGTGCCTCGTTGCGTTTCCGTGCGTCGTTCTCTCTTCACACGAAGGTCAAGCTGGTGGCCCCGCCTCTAGGTCTGGCTTGGTGGAGGGGCGAGTTGCTCTCGCGCTCTCCGTCACACATAGCCGCTTAGTGGAGGAGTGAGTTGCTCTACACCGCACATAGCCATGTACACCCGGCTCATCTGCCCTAATATGCCGTCTGTTTAATTTCCTCATTTCTCCCATATCTCAAGCGTTGAAATTTCTCGGTGTTAAATGCCATATTGTTGTCTTCTGACCATTTTGTTAGAGTCCCTCTGCTTGGTATCTCTTCACACGGAAGTCAAGCTGGTGACCCCCGCCTCTAGGCCTGGCTTCGTGGAAGAGCGAGTTGCTCTCTCCAACGCACATATCCAGGTACACCCGGCTCATCTGGTACTGTCCTGTGCCAGGCATCTAGTCTTAGGGGTCCTTAGGAAGCTGTTTATAAAGTCTTGGTCCCCTGACATCCAAGCTATTTTCCTTCAGTGTTGAGGAGGTCCCTTGTTAAGCGTTTAGTTTGGGACCACTACACATTCTGCCTTTCCTATTGTCCAGCGTTGTTTGGATGGTAATTGGGTTTAGTTTTAGGTTTGGTACAACTCGTTAATTTTTCTGCTGATCTTTGTATCCCCCGTAATATTGTCTTTGGCAGAGCTGAGAGACACTGACTGAGGCGCATTCTGGTGTGGTGGCGGGAGGGACCCGCGAATGTAAACACCACCAAATCACAGTTAACTCCTTGTCATGATCACGGATAAGTACGACCTGCCACTACCTGCACACATCGTTTTGGAACGTACAGTATTAAGCTTTGCATCAAAGAATAAATTCACTTTCAACAGCGAGTATTATCTGCACGTTTTTGGGATGGCCATGGGCAATCAGTTGTCGCCCCTCCTCTCCAATATTTATATGGAGTTTTTCGAAATTACTTACATTCCGAGAATCCCTGGGGGTTGGCATCCCATGGTTGCGGTACGTCGACGATATTTTGTGTATCTGGCCCATGAATCGTGACCTGCATGACTTCCTCCTTCAGTGAAATGATCAAGTCCCCTCCATTAAGTTTACTATAGAAGTGGAACAAGAAAACTCAACCCCGTTTTTGGATGTGCATGTACATAGGGAAAGCCCAGGTTTTAAGTTTAGTATCTATCGGAAAAAAACAAACAATTTGTCCTACGTACACTTTTACTCTGGACATGACACCCCCATTAAGAAGGCTATATTTTCTTCAATGTTTCTTCGCGCTCTTAGGATTGCCAGTCCGGAAGATATCGATGCCGAATTGGAAAAAATCAACGGTACTGGAAGTGATCTGTGCTACCCACCTGCGTTTATGGAATCTTGTCTTAACAAGGCAAAACGAACCTTCTATCGTGTGAATAATAACACTCGCACTTTCTCAAAGAATATTTTAGTACTTCCATTTTCCCGGGCTTTTTAGGCATTGCTAATGTACTTAAACTTTTGGATATTAATGTAGTATTTTCATATAACAATATTGTGAAAAATATCACAGTAAAAAATAACCATACCAATAATTCAGGCATTATCTATTAAAATGGTTGTAAACAATGTGATTCCTTTTACATTGGTCAGATGGGAAAGGATTTGCACACGCGTGTAAAACAGCATCACTATTCCGTTAGAAAGGGACAGTCGTCCAGTGCCCTTTTTGTCCATTTGTCAGAGTTATCCCATTGTATTGATTGGAATAATGCTTCAGTTTTGTTTCACTCTAGCAACATTGTTAATAGAAATATTCTTGAATCTGCTATTATCCAACTTACAAATAACTTTAACATGAGCGAAGGTCTTTTTCAACTCTATCCCGTTGTTTTGAATTCGTTCAGAACGGATTTAGACATGAAGGGCAGAGTGCTAAAACTTTGGTAATTTTCCCTCATAAATTTGTATGCTCCTCTTACAATTTTTATTTAAAAAAAAAAAATTTTGTGACCTATATATCATTTAGGCATTATCTATAAAATTGGTTGTAAACAATCCATTTGATCTTGTGTTGAATTCGGGAAAAGTGCTAAAACTGGTAGTTTTCCTTACAAATTTGTATGCTCCTCCCACAAGTTTTTATTTCTAGATTTATTATATATATATGTCGCGCGTATGTGCGAGCCACTGCCTGTTTGCGACTTTTATGATGAACTCACTTTGAACAATCCAACGAAAGTGGTCCTTGTTGGTTAAACTCGGCCTTAGCCGAGAGCATCCGAGGAAACAATAAAACAGTTTCTACCAAGTTTTTTCCCGAAGGGGTGAATGGAAACACTTCACTTCTAAATTGGAGTTTTCGTTCACTCATAGAATTTTTATTACACAAAGTATATACAGAACGAGGCACTGAAGGAGGAAAATAAATTTACAGCCTCTTACAATAACCACTAAAAGTCAGGTTTACAGGGGGAGAGGTTCCACCTCTTTTCACAATAGCTCAGGCAGGAATTTAAAGCGAGGAGGCTTGTCCTCCTCGAGTAAGGGTTAAGGCAGGAATTTAAGTGGGCGAGGTGCAACCTCTGGTAACAATGGCCCAGGCAGGAATTTAAAGGGGGCGAGGGGGGCTCGGCCTCCTCGGGTAAAGCCTACGGCAGGAATGATTTAATTTACAATACAAGAAATAAATAAGCCTCAATTTTGGAGGAGTGTAGTTGAAGGTTAAGCTCCCACTTTAACTGGAGAGCTAAAGAATTTTAACGTTAAGCATAATTTAAGCATACAACAAAATTTAGAAAGATATAAAGATTAACAAAAAAATACTAATTTTTGTAAGGTATACACTTTTGGATGGCGAAATAATGGCGGAGGTGCCGACATGTACCGAATACATTGAGTACATTTATAACATCATAATAAATTATTACTGTTAATTACAATTTTAGCAATTTGTTAATTGACATATCTGATACTGAAGTAATCTAAATAGGTGATATAATTTATATAATTAAGGAGAGTTCGTTGTTCTATAATTTACAGGGGATTAACAACAATGTTATATATTTATAGTTAACAATAATTACACCAAATTATGTCAAATTTTATTAGAAGAATGGTTGCTTATCATAGTTTGAAAGCCTAAAAGCCAGCGAGGATGAAAACGGAGGAAAGATACAGTGTACTTTCCATTGGAAGTACACGGACATTTATGATAACGTAACACATAAGTACATAGAATCTGAATGACAATTAGGTAGAAATAGTAAGTACAAATAATGAGGACGTGGATGACAATGTGACGTAAGCAGATAACGAACAGGTGATCGGGTATGGAAACAATACAGTATATTACAATAACATAACATAACATCATAACGTTATAAATCGATAGTAGAAGCAAGAGAGATCTTCGAATTCAGATGCTTGCTTTTGGCGACGACATCGGAATTCGAACACTCAGTCAGCATTAACAAGTATCTTGCGAGAGGCGAAATAATTAAAAGAAAAAGTATAAAGAATACATGTGGACGTTTTTTACATGTACGTAACTATGTACGTAATCATGATCATCAAGGGACATGTACGAATGCAAAAAGTATTGTACACATATCGGTTGTCACACAATAGATTGTGTGCGTAATATAGACACGAGTAAACATGGACTGAAAGGTTGATAGGGCATAAGTAGACAACAGGTAGATGAATGAATAAGTAACAAAATCAATAAAGGATAGTGGTCAAGAAAGAACATGGGTGTATAACACCAGACAGGAGCACAACATATAAATAAAGACTTGTAGAGAGTGAAGTTTTTATTATTATTAAAGAATTTACCATACATTGATTACGAAAGATATCCACGTACTAAACACGTGATTCAGTATTCAAGGTATGGAAGGAAATTAAGTTACTTTATGACGTCAGAGTGATTTACTCTGTACGTAGAGTATAAGTCATTATTTGTGAGAAATCAAAGGAGACGAATTAGAGATGCACATTTAAGGGACATTCGCTTCTTACAGCGAACTTCTAATGGCACAAACATGGATACTGCACAACCATAGAAATGGTAGGTCGCATGGTTGCGACATATATATATATATATTAGTGATGTAGCGGATGTCATTTTTTTCACATCCGCGGATGCGGATGCGGATGAGGATGTTTGATTTCAACATCCGCGGATGCGGATGTCTACATTTTCGTTATTTTTTAGGATATATTCGAGATTTGTTGTGTTTAACGTATATAATAAGTTATTATATAGAGAGAGCTGTAGCTATAATGTAGTATAATTGATTAATTGTACAATAATTGCTGTACTTTTCTCTGAACATATAAAATAATATCAAGCATCTAACTAATATAGAAATCAATTAGTGAATTCGTCTGCAAATAAATTCGTTATATTTTGTTGAGTTTCAGCCACAATTAGAAACCATAATTGTGTTACCAGGATGCGGGACGTGAACCCAACTCAAATGCACCCCACCGACCTCTTTCCCCAACTCCACCCTTATAGAAAGAGATCTTTAATTAGCTTGATAACTATTTATATTAAGTTTAAAGTTTTATTAGGCATATTTATAAATGAGTAATTAAAATAAAGTAAACTAAGATGTTCATCGTTTAATGTTCAAACTTAATTATAGGAAGGTTATGCTTAAGGAACATTAACTTTTCTGCCTTTTCTGCTGCCAGTCTGTTTCTCTTTTCATCATATATTAATCCAGCACTGCTAAATAATCTCTCGCTTGGTACGTTTGTTGGAGGACAGGCTAAATGTTTCCTTGCAAGTTTACTCAAGTATGGATAGATATTCTGCGTATTTTTCCACCAACTAATAGGATTGTCACATGCAGCCAGGCGTTTTTCTTGGTGATAGCTCTCGATCATTTTTACTACATCTTTTGACATCGCGTAGGTCTCGTCATTGCTGCTTGACTCAAGAAACTGAGAGACAGATTCTGTGATAGATTTGCTTGTTGAAGGTGTTGGTTCTGTCACTGAAACTTTTATTCTTTTGGTGGGTGGCGAAGCGACAGATTCAAGAGATTGAAGCTCTTCAACTGCTTTGCCAAGTGATGATTTAACTCGTTCTAATGTACTAGGTGAAAATAACTTAGCTTTGTAACGTGGATCTAAGTAGGTTGCAAGAGAGTAACTTCATACAAGAACAGCCTCTCGTCTTGTCGCTTGCATCACTTTTGCGCACAATGAACTAGTTCTATTAATATAGTAGAATTTGATAATTTCCGCTTATTAATGACGTTTTATCTCAACGGTCCACATCCGCACGACATCCGCAGTCCAAAGTGCGGATGCGGACGCGGATGCGAGAAAATGTGCGGATGTTCCGCGGATGCGGATGCGGATGTGACCTACATCACTAATATATATATATATATATATATCGTAAAGAACGACGCTTGTATAGGAGATATTCCGCGCAAGACGAGAAAGAGAAAACAACAAATGAAAAAATGAAGTACCACCTGGGAATCGAACCCGGGATCTTCCGATTGCCGGTCAGACGCGATAACCACTACACCATGGACTTCACTCTTCCAAATGCCGTAATTCCTCTACATACTCGCAGAAACCAATGCCCCAAGGGGGCACCTCCCGCATGCCGGCAATCGGAAGATCCCGGGTTCGATTCCCAGGTGGTACTTCATTTTTTCATTTGTTGTTTTCTCTTTCTCGTCTTGCGCGGAATATCTCCTATACAAGCGTCGTTCTTTACGTTATTTATACTGCGTGTTCTTTGCAGTTGAATGTATATAATGTTACGGCATGCGGGAGGTGCCCCCTTGGGGCATTGGTTTCTGCGAGTATGTAGAGGAATTACGGCATTTGGAAGAGTGAAGTCCATGGTGTAGTGGTTATCGCGTCTGACCGGCAATCGGAAGATCCCGGGTTCGATTCCCAGGTGGTACTTCATTTTTTCATTTGTTGTTTTCTCTTTCTCGTCTTGCGCGGAATATCTCCTATACAAGCGTCGTTCTTTACGTTATTTATACTGCGTGTTCTTTGCAGTTGAATGTATATAATGTTACGGCATGCGGGAGGTGCCCCCTTGGGGCATTGGTTTCTGCGAGTATGTAGAGGAATTACGGCATTTGGAAGAGTGAAGTCCATGGTGTAGTGGTTATCGCGTCTGACCGGCAATCGGAAGATCCCGGGTTCGATTCCCAGGTGGTACTTCATTTTTTCATTTGTTGTTTTCTCTTTCTCGTCTTGCGCGGAATATCTCCTATACAAGCGTCGTTCTTTACGTTATTTATACTGCGTGTTCTTTGCAGTTGAATGTATATAATGTTACGGCATGCGGGAGGTGCCCCCTTGGGGCATTGGTTTCTGCGAGTATGTAGAGGAATTACGGCATTTGGAAGAGTGAAGTCCATGGTGTAGTGGTTATCGCGTCTGACCGGCAATCGGAAGATCCCGGGTTCGATTCCCAGGTGGTACTTCATTTTTTCATTTGTTGTTTTCTCTTTCTCGTCTTGCGCGGAATATCTCCTATACAAGCGTCGTTCTTTACGTTATTTATACTGCGTGTTCTTTGCAGTTGAATGTATATAATGTTACGGCATGCGGGAGGTGCCCCCTTGGGGCATTGGTTTCTGCGAGTATGTAGAGGAATTACGGCATTTGGAAGAGTGAAGTCCATGGTGTAGTGGTTATCGCGTCTGACCGGCAATCGGAAGATCCCGGGTTCGATTCCCAGGTGGTACTTCATTTTTTCATTTGTTGTTTTCTCTTTCTCGTCTTGCGCGGAATATCTCCTATACAAGCGTCGTTCTTTACGTTATTTATACTGCGTGTTCTTTGCAGTTGAATGTATATAATGTTACGGCATGCGGGAGGTGCCCCCTTGGGGCATTGGTTTCTGCGAGTATGTAGAGGAATTACGGCATTTGGAAGAGTGAAGTCCATGGTGTAGTGGTTATCGCGTCTGACCGGCAATCGGAAGATCCCGGGTTCGATTCCCAGGTGGTACTTCATTTTTTCATTTGTTGTTTTCTCTTTCTCGTCTTGCGCGGAATATCTCCTATACAAGCGTCGTTCTTTACGTTATTTATACTGCGTGTTCTTTGCAGTTGAATGTATATATATATATATATATTTTTTTTTTTTTTTTGTAACCTATATATAGTCTTCAACTCTATTTACTTCAGTGTTGCTGAGGATGTCATTAGACGAAAGCGGTTGAGCACCACTCTGTGTTTCCTTTCCTTCGTGGTTTTATTCATCATAAATATTTTTCACGTTACTTTCGTGAAATAATTTTCATATATATATGTTCTCCTATATATATGTTCTCCTAAACAAGCGTCGTTCTTTACGTTAATTATACTGCGTGTTCTTTGCAGTTCAAATGTGTGTATATATATATATATATATATATATATATATATATATATAATATATATATATATATATGAATTTGTTTAGCTTCTTCTACAGACACCTACAGACATTAATTTTTAATAATGACTGGAAACGTAAAGTTTTGTGTATGGGGCACTGCTGACGAGCTTATTTTAATTATAATAATAATTCTTAATAATGTATAAATAGAGGATGATAAAGCTTATTCATTTTCCTGTTTCACATTGTGTAGGAAAATTCCGTGAACCGTTAATAATAATAAAGCTTGATCGAAGCATCAACTAGCCACCTTATTTTGATGGTTGCTATAATAAACATTTCCTAGGTTGGGACGTTTTCGTATGGGTAAGTCATGATGTTCGCTTGTGTGTGTGTGTGTGTGTGTGTGTGTGTTTCTCTTTCATTGAACCTTCACACCATGGTTTAATGAGCAACATGTTAACACCTTTCTGTAGGCATCTCGATTAATAAAATTAACTACCAGGAATTTCATTAACATATAAATAGTGAATACTGTAGCTATGAGCTTTATGGAGAAAGAGCTTATCATCGTAATTAGTGGTGAATAGCGTATATTCTCAGCTTAAGTGTAACATTGAGAGCCCATTCACTTCGACGAAGATGCATTATTTTTAATATGATTTAACAAACAGCAAAATTTATTAATATCGGAAACATAGTTTTTAATCCCAATCAAATTAAAGGTACTGTTTTACCCCTGGCCCCTTTTCCTTTTAAGGGTGTTAGCTTATCCAAGTTAATTGTAGGCGTATCAGATTCAGCCATAATTACGAAAAAGAAAATTAGGCGTGGAAATAGTGAAAGCGGAAGTGTGAGAGTGTACTTAAATACTTATAGTTAATAATTGTCCTCGTGAATGAAAATCTGTAAGATTTTGTTTAAAGTAAATAAAGCCCATTTATCAAAAGCTTCATAAAATTCTTAATCGTAATATGTTGTTTGGAGAAAATAAAGAAAAAAATGATAAGTAAGTCATTGTGTGTTTAATAATGCAGGGTCTATGTGCGTTTGTGTGCACATCTTGCGGTTTAGCTCTCTCTCTCTGGAAGCTCAGCTATAAATAAATAATTAGTATATATAACTGTGTGTGGTAATAACAGGGGCTTTATGGGCATATAGGCAGGGAGTGTATGAGCGTTTGTGTGCGTTTTCTGGGTGTTCAGCTCTTTCTTGGCTTAGATAGGTAAGAAGATCTTTCATAAAATGTAGTTTAAATTAATATAGGCGCCCATATTTGGGTGAGCGCAATCGCCCAGATATCAGTGTGTAAACGACGGATGGGAACGTTTCCGAGTTTCTTTGGACGTATATGTGTAAACGACGGAGGGAATTGTTTCCGAGCTTCTTTGAACGTTTATATAGTTGGTGTGTGCAATAATTGTATATGCGTATAATGTGTATGCAATAATTGTATATGCGTATAATGTGTGTGCACTTTTAATTCGTTCGAAGGTTAGTAATAAATTGGAAACATGAAATATTAACTATTGTGTGTATATATATATATATATATATATATATATATATATATATATGTGTGTGTGTGTGTGTGTATATATTATATGTATGTTTAGCGTTTGTAGAGTCCTCTAAAACTAAAAATAACTTAGAGAGTTACAATGAGTTACAAGGAAAAGTAGTACTTCAAAAGGCCTTGCGGCCCATACCGAGGTGCCAGGGAAAAATTCATACACCCTCAAATAGTGTGCAAGATTCGGTCTAACCTTTTCTTGAACAGATCCACGGAAGAACTATTCGAAGGTAGCATGTTCCACGTGTCACAGATCTTATACGTAAAGTAATTACCACACACACACTAGTCCTAAACCGTTTCAAATCCATCTTCCAACCATTGTTGCGAGTTCGGTTATCATTTAAACTAAACATGCTTCTAAAATCGACATTGTTGAACCCGCGTAAGAACTTGAAAACCTCGATGAGTTGACCGTGCAGCCTCCGAGTTTCCAGCGAAAACAAATTCATGGCGCGTAAACGTCAATTGTAGCCCATATGCCTAACGGAAGGGATTAACTTTGTGGCCCTCGCCTGGACTCGCTCCGCCTCTCAATATCTTTCATGAGGGTGGGCGAACAGAACAGCACAGCATACGCCAGGTGTGGCCGAACCAGAGAATTGTAGAGAGAAAGCACAATCTCCTTGTTCCGAAATCGAAATTGTTTCCTGATATAACCCAACAACTTCTGGGCTTTCTTTTCCACTTCTACGCACTGTTTCGTAAACTTAAGGTCGCTGCTAATTAGCACACCCAAGTCCTTTTCCAAATCAGTGGCCTTAATATTACTCCCCAACATCGAGTAGTCCGACTTGGGATTGGCGTAGCCAATGTGGATGACCTTTCATTTACCCAAATTAAACGGCAGTTGCCATTTTTCGGACCACTCTCCTATCCTACGTAGGTTCGCACGCAGTTGCTCGATCGCCTCGGGCGTCCCAACATTGGCCCCAAGCTTGGTGTCATCAGCGAATTTGGTGATCCTACTGACGATGCCACCGTCGATATCATTTATGTAAATGATAAAAAACAGTGGCCCCAAAACGAACCCTGAGGAACCCCGCTAGTGACCGAGGCCCAACCCGAACTAGCCCCTTTAATTACAACCCTCTGCCGCCTATTCTTCCGCCAGTTTTCAGTCCACCTACCTACTTCCCCACCAATACCCAGCGCGCGCACTTTGGCCATTAGCCGGCGCTGAGGTACCTTATCAAAGGCTTTCTGAAAGTCGAAATAAAGTATATCAATCGCCCTACTCTTATCATACTCACTCAACATGACGTGGAAAAACTCGAGCAAGTTGGTGAGAATCCAAATGGTCAACGATCCTATCCGTTATTATCCCCTCTATTAATTTACCTACAACCGAAGTGAGACTAATGGGACGATAGTTCCCTGAACTTTCGTGATCCCCTTTCTTAAAGATAGGGGTCACATTGGCTTCCCTCCAGTCACCAGGCACCTGGCCCGTCTCGAACGATTTGTTGAAGACTGTAGCCAAGTGGGGAGCCACCTGGTCGCGCACCTCCCGCAACACTCTGGGGAGGAACTGGTCTGGCCTATCGTAGGAGGGATTAGAAAAGGGGTTGCTGTCAATCGTCCAAGACACCTCGGTTTCAGTGAGGAAAAGATGAGGTTTAGAGGTGGATAGGTAGTGTTCAACGGATTAAAATTTTTAGAAAAGGCCACGAATGTTTCCGATGTGTCCTGTCAACCACTTTTATTTAATTTGTTAGTGGTCCTTTAATTCGCATTTCCTGTCCTGTTCACTCATCCGCCGATGATTTCACTTTTCACTTCTCCACCCTCTTCCCAAAGCGTTCCTCTCAACATTCAATCCATGATTCACGTAAGTCGCCCATGCAGCCCCTGACCTCTGATCTTTCTGCTGCGCCTGATTAGGGCAGAGAAAACATTGTCTTTCATTGTCTCAAAACCCAGTGCCTCCATTTGTCAACTCGTTACAATTTCCCACACGACTATCCCCTTACTTTCAACACTACACAATTCAATCCTTCCTCTTCTCTTTACATTTTTGGCGTTTCCTTTTCTCGTGATCTTTTCTGGAAAGATCACATACAGTATACTCTCTTTCCAAAACAGCTTCTAAGAGGTCAGGTGTGCTTTATCCCCTCCGCAGTTTCTTCACACCCGCTAAGTTGCTGTATCTGTACAGGGGTCTTGTCCTCCCCTGTATGGCGTATGCTTCTCATGCATGGGGTGGGTCAACCCACACAGCCGTACTTGACCGTGTGGAATCAAAGGCTTTTCGTCTCGTCAATTCCGCCTGTTACTCACTGTCTTCAATCCCTCTCTCTTCGCTGCACTGTTGCCTCACTCTCTCTTTACTATCGCTGTTTTACGAACACTGCTCTTTTGAATTTTCTAACTGCATTCCTCCTCCTTTAAGGAAAGCACGTTGCAGCATATTTTCGACACTTTCTCATACATTTCGTGTCCATCTCTGTAACGGAAGGGTTAATCGGTATTTTCAAGCTTTCATCTACTCAACCGGTCAACTTTGGAACAATATTCCTCAATCCATCTTTCCTCCTGTCTATGACCTACCATCTTTGAAACGCAGGGTGTCTAGGCATCTCGTAAACCTTGGACCTTGATTTTGGCTCTCTCCTCAATGGTGGTTGAGGCGCTTTTGCGGGCATTCGCCCTTTGGCCCCCTCCTTCCTGCATAAAAAAATATGTTGAGGATGACGATGATGTTTGTCTGTCTCTCTGCTGTACGTCATTTATACACTAGGTTAATCTGTACTAGGTTAATCTAGGTTAATTTAGTGTCCACATTAAGGGAATACCATGTAAGGTTTACTGACACACCCACCCCTCGTAGTCCCTCCCAGATAGGGAACTGGGATGGGGCCCACTAAACGGCTTGGGCAGTGGTTCCTGATCTCTTCGCTTTTGTTACCGAGAACCAAACTTTCTATGCCCTCGATTACCCAAGGTTTTATTAGTTTATAATTTTATATTACAAAGTGAACAAACATGTTTAGGGTGCATAATAAATGACAAACACATGAGAGCTCCTTGCAAGAGAATACGACCTGCAGATCTTGAGTCACTCGCAAGGAAATTAATTCATGTTTTGCTGGAAGATTTCTTTTGCTTCTAAATCTAATAAAGGATTCGGCGTTCGCGGATGTAGCGGTAAACCGACCATCCATTGCTTCGTCTGTGAGTTGGTGTGTGACTACACTCCCACACTAAGGATGGTAACGTGACCAATGACTCTTTTAGTTCGGATTTCCCACTTCTTGACTAAACCACAACTAAGTAAATTAAGATTGTTGATCAAACAGTAGTATTAAACTCGTGAATTTAATTTTGACATGAAATATAAATTGTTCTCTTTATGAAACACCAAGGTTTCTATACTTTTAATCTTATGTTCACAAATTACTTTAACTTTACACTTACGTTATATAATTCAAGAGACAAGGTAAAGCCTTGATAGAAAATCAAGTAGGCCTTAATAAACAATATATCCCCGGCGTGATTTGAATAAAAAGCCTAAGGCTCGGAAAGCATTCACTTTCTTCGGTGGTCCTACGGATTAATGCATTGAATTTACTGTTCTTCATTCATCTTAAATAGAGGCCCCACTTCCCACGGGCTTGAATAGAGAAATTTAAAAACATTAACAAGGGAGCGGAAAACCATTTTAAGATGAAAAACTACTGCTGACGACTTTGTAAGACTCTTCGTGACTCTGTCTCTGTCACGCTATGTGTCACTCTCACTCTGTTCTCACTCTCTGTGTCACTCTGTCTGTTACTCTGTGTGTCCGTCTTTCGTGCTGTGTTGCCTTTTTCTTCGATCAGATTTTGCGGTTCCAATCTCGTTTTGCATGTTATTTGTTTCTTCAATATTTATGGACCTAAACTTAATTTTTATAATTTCCCACCTATCCTACAGTATTCAACTAACTTTATTGGCCTATTTTCTGATATTAAATCGCTTTCTTTGATAGCTCTGATACCACCTAAAAACTAACCTATCTTCAAGAACATAATTGAGCAAGACTAGAGGAGGACGTCACGTGATAACAAAGCTATTCCTGATTGGGTGAACCCGAATACGAGTATGAACAAAACTAAACCTGTTATTCTTGCTTCTTGCCTCATATCACGTATTTTCGTCCAAATTCAGGAGAGACCTATTTTCTACCTGTTTATAATTAATTTATTAAACTTAACTTACATTTATAAGATACATTAAGCATTGGTATTTTATATTCTTTAATAAATCCCAATTTTATGATCCCAACACTGAGGTATGGAATTGACTTTTAGTCTAGTATATCTCCAAAAATGGCCTTCCGTTACCCCACCAAATAAAGACAAACATGCTCAATGAGGTAAATTGAGGGGTCCCGCTTCTTAAGGTACCTAAGCGCCAAAATTAAAATTCGCCAGGAATCGAACGTTCATTTTTGGCTAAATTAGAGTTTTAAGTATGCTAATGAAGATGTTGATGAGTTTTTGGAATAGATTTTCATATTTTATATTTTATATATTTTTTTTTATTTTTTTATTTTCTTATTATGCCGAACTTTGGGTGCGATTTCTGGCACAGAATGATTCCATTGATTTTTCATCACTATCACTAGCACGGTGAGACATTGCTGCACACGTTGATAATAGTTAGAAGCCGGGTGAATAGAATAATCCACGCAATATTCAGCAATATGAGCACGAACACAGGACGCCTGCTAACAGCAACGCGAGTCTTAAGGTACTGGCGGGATGTTTGTGTCGTGTCCCTCTCGGTGCGTGGAGCGGGTGGCCAATCAGAAAGCAGAGCGGCGTAGCTGCCATGTTTACATTGGCTCGCGCTCCTCCTGCTGTTCCCGCCACCCAGAGACCGAGCGTCCCACCCCCCACCCCCTTAAGACGTGCATCACATCTGGGCGGCAGAGCCCAGCTGGCGATAGACGTGAAAAAATTAGTTCGCTTCATAAGGTTTTCAACCATACTTCTAGTGTCGTAAGGTCATTATAACCCAAACCACGCGATAGAGGAAGGGTGAAAATAGTGATATTCATCAAAAACACGTTTTCGCCTGTGGTGGCGCTTAGGTACCTTAAGACGCGCGACCCCTCATTTACCCCTGGTTGGAAACCTCTGGTCTACGATAGTCTGCACCAAATTTAGTATACACATGGAAAGTTTCAGTAACACGCTCGCCTCTTGCAGTCCCCCCTCTAGGCTGTGTTTTGGAGACTTTTCTGCGCAAGGCGCAGCAGACATTCTAGTCTAGTATATATATATATATATACACACACATTTTAACTGCAAACAACACACAGTAGAATTAATGTAAAGAACGACGCTTGTGTAGAAGAGCGTCCACAAAAGATGAGGAGAAAGAACGAACAAATGAAAAACGAGGCACCTCCCGGGAGTCGAACCCAGGCATTATCAGCCAGTTGCCACAGTGTATACATCGTTTGAACGGCCAAGAAACGCACACAAACGCACGTACACCCCCGACTATACGCCCATTAATCCCCTATTATTATACACACAACTATATGCACGATTATATGTACCGGGTTCGATACCAGGTGACGGTGCACAGCAATCCTTTCACACAAACGGTTGGTAGATAAAAGGGAACCCTGGGTATCCTTGTGGTTAAGACGCTGGGCTGCTGGATTCCCCGTTAAACTGTAGGTCTAAGGTGGAGTGTGAAGCTTGACCTTTGTCAGAATGAACAATTCGGGCCGAAGCTATCGAAGGGTTACCAAAGGAAAGCCTATATATGTAGAGTTCCGGAAAAAAGTTCATCTAAAAAATTCTGAAAAGTATAAAAAATTACTAATTAGTACAAGAAGCGTACACAAAAGATCCAAAATTATAATTAGCAATCACGTCAAATTGCATTAATTCACATTAATTCCACTTATTACATAACTCAAACAAATCTCTAGGATTTTGTCGCACATCTATGCCTGATTTCTGAATATACAGGAGGCGGAATAACAAGGTTTACCGAGAATAACGGAATCACCTTGTGAAAAATAATATTTATCATTTACTACAGAAATTAATAATTAGTACAAGAAGAATTAAAAATTTGGTGGCTAACAAAAATTTACATGGAATATATATGATGAAAAAATTAAATAAAAAATAATAATAGCATAAGAAATACTGGGGCAGTATAATAATACAGAAAATAATAATACAGAAAACGCTGGTGTATAATGAACAACATGTTAGCAGAGAAAAAATATATATATATATACCAGTGGCGTGCGGTCCATGGAAGCAAGGGAAGCAATGCTTCCCTATTCAAAGAAAGAAGAAAATGCTGTATTATACTTTAAAGTTTAAACAGTTCAATATGTGTTAATAATTTGTACAAAATCATTTTATTATACTATTTATAGCATTTGATTGATAATCAGGTGGATACATAGTATATACATTGGTTGCCGTTCGTGCAAGAACCTTTAAGAAAGCCGACGCAAAAAATCTCGAGTTGGACAACAATTGATGAAATGCATCCTTTTTCCCAATGACTTTCGCTTTTTTTTTACTGTTACAAATTGTTTTTTTCCATTCTAAAAACTCATTTAATGTTTAATAATGTAGTATTTATTGAATACAACAAGTTTCATATATAGTTTTTCTACTAAAAAATTCCATGGCCATGTTAAGCGAAAAAGAATATATATTTATCGTTATTTTATCCTTCCCTATTTCAAAAAGGAAGCAATTTAGATTTCGCTGTCCAGATCTTATAGTTAATTTTCTTGAAATATCTGGCAACTTATACGTGCTGTGAAAGGCTTGCAAGTTTAGCTTTAATCTCAATTGAGAAAAAGCTTCTTGAGGATATGAAAACCGATGCCTTTTACGAAGAAATAATAGATATATTTAATAAAAAAGAAAGAAGAATAGAATTAACCTATAAGTAAAGTAAGTAGATGATTATATGTGTTTTGTTTTTATTATATACGAGTATTTTAAAGTTTTATTTTTATTTTATATAATCTTTGTTATTTTTGCTAGAATTGCTTCCCCTTGACGAAAAATCACCGCACGCCACTGATATATACAGGGTGTTTGAAAACTTTCTGTACAAATTGTAATGGGGGATAGGCAACACCAAGACAAACCCTTTTCGTCTATAAGTGTATGTCCGCTGACGTCACCATTCGGCGCGAGAGGGCGCCGCTGCAATTGGCTAAAAGGTGAAGTGGGCTAGACTCGCGCTTGCCGCGGGCATTCTTAAATCGGACGTAGTACGTGTAACATGTTTATTTAAAGAAGGCATGTTTATTTAAAGAAGGTGCTGAAAGTTGCGACCGGTAGCATCAATGCATGCCAGACAGCGTCAAAGCATTGACCGACGTACACGTCGAAAGATTCCCGGCATTTCGGGAACAGTTCCAGCGGCGACAGCGATTCTTGCTACGAGGTCTTCTTCTGAGTAAATGGGAGTCTCGTACACGAGGTTCTTCATGTGTCCCCACAGAAAGAAATCGAGGCATGTTAAATCGGGCGATGTCGGTGGCCAGGCTACTGGCCCACCCCGGCCTATCCATCGGTCCCCAAAAGTGGCGTTCAGATAATCCCGCACATCGTTGCTGGAGTGTGCTGTGGCCCCGTCGTGTTGAAACCACATTAGTCTACGAATAGCCACGGGAACATCTTCCAGCAGTTCCGGCAACGTTTCTTCAAGAAATATCCGATAAACCCGCCCGTCGAGTCGGGCAGGCAGCAGGTACGGCCCAATCAACTTGCCATGGACGATACCCGCCCAAACATTGACGGCGAACCGTTCTTGATGAGCATGCACCCGTGTAGCATGTGGATTTGCGTGCGCCCACACGTGAGAATTGTGCATGTTAAACACACCCTCACGTGTGAAACAGGCCTCATCTGAGAACAGCACATAAGCCGGAAAATTAGGCTGCACCGCTGTCTGCTGCAGAAACCAGCGTGCGAATTCCACACGAAGAGGGTAATCCCGAGGTTGTAATGCCTGGACTCTCTGACGATGAAACGGATGTAACTGCTGCTCGTGCAACACTCTCCAGACCAGGTCGTGGTTCACACCGAGGATACGTGCAAAACCTCGCGTGCTTGCGCTTGGATTGTCCTCAAATCGCCGTAGGATTTCTTCTTCCATGTCAGGAGTGGCGCACGTTTCTCTCCCGACCAGTGTCATGCATGTTTGCATGGAATGTTCCAGTTTCTCGCAATCGCCGATGCAAATGCGCAAACGTTTGGTGGTTTGGCACACGTCTGTTTGGGAAGCGCTGTCGGTACAACCTCACAGCAGCTCTTCCGTTTCCATTGGCAGCCCCATACACCATATGCATGTCAGCCATCTCAGCAGTCGTGAAGCGCTCCATGTTACGCGTACTACGTCCGATTTAAGAATGCCCGCGGCAAGCGCGAGTCTAGCCCACTTCACCTTTTATCCAATTGCAGCGGCGCCCTCTCGCGCCGAATGGTGACGTCAGCGGACATAACGTTCTGAAAATTGCGCGGAATGGAAAGCTGTATTATTCTCGTGATGCGTGAATTAATAAGGTGATGTTAATGTGTATATATATATATATATATATATATATATATATATATATACGCCTAGTAAAGATTTATCCTTTAAAAATAAAATTTGAAACACATGTTCTAACAGCTGAGTTTTAGTGGCGCCAGTTTGGCGGAACTGAAAGATAACATTGGACTTAAAATCTCGATAATAAACTTCTCTTCGATGGAATCTTATTTCTATTCTTTCGACGTCATAAACTTTATAATGCGTAGCCCCTCCTCACGCATCTTTGTTAATTTTTTAAAAATTATTTTCCCGTTTCAGACGGTTTATTTTTTAGAGGAATTAGCCATACATTTCTACAGAATACAGTTTATTGTACCGCCGATCTCCCGTCACTGCCAGTTAATTTTTTTTAAAAGTTATTTTAGATGGGGCGTAAATCCATTCATATATGTGTGTATATATATATATATGAAAATTATTTCACGAAAGTAACACGTGAAAAATATTTATGATGAATAAAACCACGAACGAAAGGAAACACAAAATGGTGCTCAAGCGCTTTCGTCTAATGACATCCTCAGGAACACTGAAGTACATAAAAGGTTACAGCCTATATATAGGTTACAGAAAGAAAAAAAAAAAAATAAATAACATACATACATACACACACACACAATATATATACATACATATCTATATATCATATACATACATATATATATATATATATATGCAATAAACAGAGAAGTAAAAATAAAAATTAAAAATTAAAAATTAAAGGATTATCCGTGAGGCGTACAGATTTGTAAGGAAAATATCGATTTTTAGCACAAGATCAAATGGATTATAAAAATACAAATTTATACTGGAATCTGCCCGGGTTTTAACACTGCCTATGGTCAGGTTTCGATATATATAAAAATAAAATGCAAATTAAAAGTTAATAAAGTAGCAGACAAGTTTACCAAAGATTTAGTGTTCTACCCTTCTTATCTAAATCTGTTTGAAGGAATTCAAAATAACAGGATCGAGTTGAAAAAGACCTTTGCTTATGTTGAAGTTATTTGAAAGTTGGATAATGGCAGACTCAAGAATATTTCTATTAACAATGTTGCTAGAATGGAATAAAACTGAAGCATTATTCCAATCAATACAGTGGGCTAACTCTGACAAATGGACAAAAAGGGCACTGGACAACTGTCCTGTTCTAACGGAATATTGATGCTGTTTTATACGTGTGTGCAAATCCTTTCCCGTCTGACCTATGTAAAAGGAATCACATTGTTTACAACCAATTTTATAGATAATGCCTGAATTATTGGTAGGGCTATTTTTTACTATGATATTTTTCACAATATTGTTATATGAAAATACTACATTAATATCCAAAAGTTTAAGTACATTAGCAATGCCTAAAAAGCCCGGGAAAAATGGAAGTACTAAAATATTTTTTGACAAAGTACGAGTGTTATTATTGACACGATAGAAAGTTCGTTTTGCCTTGTTGAGACAAGATTCCATAAACGCAGATGGATAACACAAATCACTTCCAATACCGTTGATTTTTTCCAATTCGGCATCGATGTATTCCGGACTGGCGATCCTAAGGGCGCGGAGAAACATTGATGAAAAAATGGCCTTCTTAGTGGGGGTGTCATGTCCCGAGTAAAAGTGTACGTAGGACAAATTGTTTGTTGTTTTCCGATAGATACTAAACTTAAAACCTGGGCTTTCCCTATGTACACGCACATCCAAAAATGGGATTGAATTGTCTTGTTCCACTTCTAAAGTAAACTTAATGGAGGGGACTTGATCATTTAACTGAAGGAGGAAGTTATCCAGGTCACGATTCATGGGCCAGATACACAAAATATCGTCGACGTACCGCAACCAAGGGATGCCAACCCCCAGGATTCTCGGAATATAAGTAATTTCGAAAAACTCCATATAAATATTGGAGAGGAGGGGCGATAAGGGGTTGCCCATGGCCATCCCAAAAACTTGTTGATAATACTCGTTATTGAAAGTGAATTTACAGTCTTTGATGCAAAGCTTAATAAGTTCCAAAACAATGTGTGAAGGTAGTGGCAGGTCATACTTATGTAATTCTTGGGAGAGAAAGTCAAGCATATCGTCAATCGGCACTTTTGTAAACAATGAACAAACATCAAAACTGATCAATCTATCGTTAGTTTCAGTACGTGCATTATTCAATTTTTCAGTAAGATCCATGGAATTTTTTACATGTGAATCAGAGATAGTTCCGAGAATGGGGGACAAGACTTTGACAAGCCATTTGGAGAGTTTATAAGTAATAGAGCCCACCGAGCTAATAATAGGGCGCATAGGGTTGCCAGGTTTGTGGGTTTTAATAAGACCGTAAAGGTAGGGCAGAGCAGGTGAAGTGGACATGAAAAGCGGAATTAAGTCCTTATGATCTTTGAGAATGCGTTTCAAGCCACTATTAAATGATTTGATGACGTCATCCTGCGGGTTCTTCCTAAGTTTGCTGTATGTGGCGGGGTCCTGGAGAAGCTCGTTCATCTTTCCGATGTAGTCCACTTTGTCCATAATAACTATGGTGTTAGCCTTGTCTGCTTTAGTAATATGGAGCTCCCCATCTTTTTTAATTGTGAGAGGCTATTGCGAAAACGTTTAGGAAAGTTATCTTCGTAATTACCATTCGCCGCACTATAAACGAGGCCTTTAACTATGTTAAACAAATACTGTTTTGAAACAGTGTAATCTCCCTCAGTATTTGTTTAACATAGTTAAAGGCCTCGTTTATAGTGCGGCGAATGGTAATTACGAAGATAACTTTCCTAAACGTTTTCGCAATAGCCTCTCACAATTAAAAAAAGATGGGGAGCTCCATATTACTAAAGCAGACAAGGCTAACACCATAGTTATTATGGACAAAGTGGACTACATCGGCTTCTCCAGGACCCCGCCACATACAGCAAACTTAGGAAGAACCCGCAGGATGACGTCATCAAATCATTTAATAGTGGCTTGAAACGCATTCTCAAAGATCATAAGGACTTAATTCCGCTTTTCATGTCCACTTCACCTGCTCTGCCCTACCTTTACGGTCTTATTAAAACCCACAAACCTGGCAACCCTATGCGCCCTATTATTAGCTCGGTGGGCTCTATTACTTATAAACTCTCCAAATGGCTTGTCAAAGTCTTGTCCCCCATTCTCGGAACTATCTCTGATTCACATGTAAAAAATTCCATGGATCTTACTGAAAAATTGAATAATGCACGTACTGAAACTAACGATAGATTGATCAGTTTTGATGTTTGTTCATTGTTTACAAAAGTGCCGATTGACGATATGCTTGACTTTCTCTCCCAAGAATTACATAAGTATGACCTGCCACTACCTTCACACATTGTTTTGGAACTTATTAAGCTTTGCATCAAAGACTGTAAATTCACTTTCAATAACGAGTATTATCAACAAGTTTTTGGGATGGCCATGGGCAACCCCTTATCGCCCCTCCTCTCCAATATTTATATGGAGTTTTTCGAAATTACTTATATTCCGAGAATCCTGGGGGTTGGCATCCCTTGGTTGCGGTACGTCGACGATATTTTGTGTATCTGGCCCATGAATCGTGACCTGGATAACTTCCTCCTTCAGTTAAATGATCAAGTCCCCTCCATTAAGTTTACTTTAGAAGTGGAACAAGACAATTCAATCCCATTTTTGGATGTGCGTGTACATAGGGAAAGCCCAGGTTTTAAGTTTAGTATCTATCGGAAAACAACAAACAATTTGTCCTACGTACACTTTTACTCGGGACATGACACCCCCACTAAGAAGGCCATTTTTCATCAATGTTTCTCCGCGCCCTTAGGATCGCCAGTCCGGAATACATCGATGCCGAATTGGAAAAAATCAACGGTATTGGAAGTGATCTGTGTTATCCATCTGCGTTTATGGAATCTTGTCTCAACAAGGCAAAACGAACTTTCTATCGTGTCAATAATAACACTCGTACTTTGTCAAAAAATATTTTAGTACTTCCATTTTTCCCGGGCTTTTTAGGCATTGCTAATGTACTTAAACTTTTGGATATTAATGTAGTATTTTCATATAACAATATTGTGAAAAATATCATAGTAAAAAATAGCCCTACCAATAATTCAGGCATTATCTATAAAATTGGTTGTAAACAATGTGATTCCTTTTACATAGGTCAGACGGGAAAGGATTTGCACACACGTATAAAACAGCATCAATATTCCGTTAGAACAGGACAGTTGTCCAGTGCCCTTTTTGTCCATTTGTCAGAGTTAGCCCACTGTATTGATTGGAATAATGCTTCAGTTTTATTCCATTCAGCAACATTGTTAATAGAAATATTCTTGAGTCTGCCATTATCCAACTTTCAAATAACTTCAACATAAGCAAAGGTCTTTTTCAACTCGATCCTGTTATTTTGAATTCCTTCAAAACAGATTTAGATAAGAAGGGTAGAACATAAATCTTTGGTAAACTTGTCTGCTACTTTATTAACTTTTAATTTGCATTTTATTTTTATATATCGAAACCTGACCATAGGCAGTGTTAAAACCCGGGCAGATTCCAGTATAAATTTGTATTTTTATAATCCATTTGATCTTGTGCTAAAAATCGATATTTTTCCTTACAAATCTGTACGCCTCACTGGTAATCCTTTAATTTTAATTTTTAATTTTTATTTTTACTTCTCTGTTTATTGCATATATATATATATATATATATATATTATATATATATAGATATATATATATATATATATGTATGTATATGTATATATAGATATTATATGTATGTGTGTGTGTGTGTATGTATGTTTTTATTTATTTTTTTTTTTTTCTTTCTGTAACCTATATATAGGCTGTAACCTTTTATGTACTTCAGTGTTCCTGAGGATGTCATTAGACGAAAGCGCTTGAGCACCATTTTGTGTTTCCTTTCCTTCGTGGTTTTATTCATCATATATATATATATATATATATATATATATATATGGTCACAGTTGAGGCATAAAAATGGATATTTATCACACGCGATCTCTGGACATCATAAAGTTTCAACTCAGGCGTTTATCGTAAGGCTGCCCTCCCGTCACGGTCAGTTAATTTTTCACAAAATTATTTTCCAATTTTAACGGGTCTCTTTCTCTCACTTTAAATCTACGAGAATTGTCCCCGAAATCCAATTTTATTTTCGATTGTCACTAAGATCTTTCATACTTCCTTTTCTGATTACCCGTCAGTGTTACAGGTAAGCACATAAAACTGAATTATATAGTACGGGTGATCTCGTCATCAGAGGCAGTTAATTTTTCAAATTTATTTTCCTCTCTCTCTTCTCTCTCTCTCTCTCTCTCTCTCTCCAGCGCTCTCTAAATCTCTCTCTTTGGGATGATAAAATAGGAAAGTTGCGTACAGGAGGGCGAAGGCCAATCGTTCCCATGAAAACACTGAGTCGTATGTCCGCCTGTGCAGAGAAGTGAAGGCGAAGGTTAGGCTAGCTAAACGTAACGAAGATCTCCGGGTGGCAAGACTCTGCAAGCAAGGGGAACCATAAAGAGTTCTTCAGTTATGTTAACAGTAGAAAGCCCATTAGAAGCATGATAGGCCCGTTAAAGGACCCCAGCGGCCTTCTGCAGACCTCCGACGCGGACATCGCTAATGTGCTGAATGAGTACTTTGCGGGAGTGTTCACCAGGGAGGACACCCGCATCATCCCCGAGCCAAGCGTCAGGCACGAAGGTGCTGGCCTGGATAGTGTTCGGTGTACCTCGACAGTCGTTGCCGATAGAATAGACAAACTGAGCGCGTATAAGGCTCCTGGGCCAGAACAGTTCCTCCCCAGAGTGTTGCGGGAAGAGCGCGACCAGGTGGCTCCCCACTTGGCTACAGTCTTCAACAAATCGTTTGAAACGGGCCAGGTGCCTGGTGACTGGAGGGAAGCCAATGTGACCCCTATCTTTAAGAAAGGGGATCACGAAAGTTCAGGGAACTATCGTCCCATTACCCTCACTTCGGTTGTAGGTAAATTATTAGAGGGGATAATAGCGGATAGGATCGTTGACCATTTGGATTCCTACAAGCTGCTTGGGGACGCCCAACATGGGTTTAGACGGCATAGGTCGTGTCTCACCAACTTGCTCGAGTTTTTTCACGTCAGGTTGAGTGAGTATGATAAGAGTAGGGCGATTGATATACTTTATCTCGACTTTCAGAAAGCCTTTGATAAGGTACCTCAGCGCCGGCTAATGGCCAAAGTGCGCGCGCTGGGTATTGGTGGGGAAGTAGGTAGGTGGATTGAAAAGTGGCGGAAGAATAGGCGGCAGAGGGTTGTAATTAAAGGGGCTAGTTCGGGTTGGGCCTCGGTCACTAGCGGGGTTCCTCAGGGTTCCGCTTTGGGGACACTGTTGTTTATCATTTACATAAATGATATCGACGGTGGCATCGTCAGTAGGATCGCCAAATTCGCTGATGACACCAAGCTTGGGGCCAATGTTGGGACGCCCGAGGCGGTCGAGCAACTGCGTGCGGACCTACGTAGGATAGGAGAGTGGTCCGAAAAATGGCAACTGCCGTTTAATTTGGGTAAATGAAAGGTCATCCACATTGGCTACGCCAATCCCAAGTCGGACTACTCGATGTTGGGGAGTAATATCAAGGCCAGTGATTTGGAAAAGGACTTGGGTGTGCTAATTAGCAGCGACCTTAAGTTTATGAAACAGTGCGTAGAAGTGGAAAAGAAAGCCCAGAAGTTGTTGGGTTATATCAGGAAACAATTTCGATTTCGGAACAAGGAGATTGTGCTCTCTCTCTCTCTACAATTCTCTGGTTCGGCCACACCTGGCGTATGCTGTGCTGTTCTGTTCGCCCACCCTCAGGAAAGATATTGAGAGGCGGAGCGAGTCCAGGCGAGGGCCACAAAGTTAATCCCTTCCGTTAGGCATATGGCCTACAATCGACGTTTACGCGCCATGAATTTGTTTTCGCTGGAAACTCGGAGGCTGCACGGTCAACTCATCGAGGTTTTCAAGTTCTTACGCGGGTTCAACAATGTCGATTTTAGAAGCATGTTTAGTTTAAATGATAACCCAACTCGCAACAATTGTTGGAAGATGGATTTGAAACGGTTTAGGACTAGTGTGTGTGTGGTAATTACTTTACGTATAAGATCTGTGACACGTGGAACATGCTACCTTCGAATAGTTCTTCCGTGAATCTGTTCAAGAAAAGATTAGACCAAATCTTGCACACTATTTGAGGGTGTATGAATTTTTCCCTGGCACCTCGGTATGGGCCGCAAGGCCTTTTGAAGTACTACTTTTCCTTGTAACTCATTGTAACTCTCTAAATTATTTTCAGTTTTAGAGGACTCTACAAACTCTAAACATATATATAGTTAACATTTCATGTTTCCAATTTATTAATAACCTTTGAACGAATTAAAAGCGCACACACATTATACGCATATACAATTATTGCACACACCAACTATATAAACGTTCATAGAAGCTCGGAAACAACTCCCTCCGTCGTTTACACATATACGTCCATAGAAACTTGGAAACGTTCCCATCCGTCGTTTACACACTGATATCTGGGCGATTGCGCGCACCCAAATATGGGCGCCTACATTAATTTAAACTATGATACATTTTATGAAAGATCTTCTTACCTATCTAAGCCAAGAAATAGCTGAACACCCAAGAAACGCACACAAACGCTCATACACTCCCTGCCTATATGCCCATAAAGCCCCTATTATTACACACACACCGTTATATATACTGATTATTTATTTACAGCTGAGCTTCCAGAGAGAGAGAGAGAGAGCTGAACCCCAAGATGTGCACACAAACGCACATAGACCCTGCATTATTACATACACAATGACTTACTTATCATTTTTTCTTTATTTTCTCCAAAGAACGGATCTTCTCCGTTTGACTGCCGCCATTGAAACATAATTAAACATTTTGTATTTTAACTGAAATGTCTTGATGATACAAAATAAGTTACTTTATAAAAAAGCTTTTCTTAATTTCCCCTTCAAATTTTGTTTCTTATAAACAATTTTAATTACTTTCAAGATCCATGCTTAATTTTTAAGTTTTAATCGTGTACTCAGAAAATTAAGGGGATCACCTGAAGATCAGGGCCTCCAGCCTTCTTTAGTTAGCTTTATCAGGCTAACTAACAAAAATATCACGACCTAACCTAACCAATCGTCAAGGTCGTACAGTTGACCTAACGATTGGTTAGGTTAGGTCGTGATATTTTCGTTAGTTAGCCTTATAAGGCTAAGTAAAGAAGGCTGGGGGCACTGACCTTCAGGTGATCCAAATAAGGAAGTTCAACTTATAAATATAAGTCATTATAAGGGAAAATTAAGAAAAGCTTTTTTATAAAGTAATTTATTTTGTATCATCAAGACATTTCAGTTAAAATACAAAATACAAAAAGTTTAATTATGTTTCAATGGCGGCAGTCAAACGGAAAAGATCCCAAACAACATATTACGATTAAGAATTTTATGAAGCTTTTGATAAATGGCCTTTATTTATTTTAGACAAAATCTTACAGATTTTCATTCACTAGGACAATTATTAACTATAAGTATTTAAGTACACTCTCACACTTTCGCTTTCACTATTTCCACGCCTAATTTTCTTTTTCATAATTATGGCTGAATGTGATACGCCTACAATTAACTTGGATAAGCTAACACCCTTAAAAGGAAAAGGGGCCAGGGATAAAACAGTACCTTTAGTTTGACTGGGATTAAAAGCTATGTTTCCGATATTAATAAATTTAGCTGTTTGTTAAATCATATTAAAAATAATGCATCTTCTTCGAAGTGAATGGGCTCTCAATGCTACACTTAAATTGAGAATATACGCTATTCACCACTAATTACGATGATAAGCTCTTTCTCCATAAAGCTCATTATTCACTATTTATATGTTATTGAAATTCCTGGTAGCTAATTTTATCAATCCAGATGCCTACAGAAATGTGTTAACATGTTACTCATTAAACCATGGTGTGAAGGTTCAATGAAAGAGAAACACACACACACACACACACACACACACACACACACATATATATATATATATATATATACTGTGTATATATATATATATATATATATATATATTATGTATATATATATATATATATATATATATATATATATATATATATATATAATATATATGGGGTCTATCCCCTCTGGGGTCTATCCCACTTTCTAACCAAATCATGCACGATATCAATAATATTCGAACCCAGAGCCTTTGCCCCTTCAACAATAACCTCACCAATATCGGACCAATGTATAACAGTATAACAGGATCCTTCCTCAATAAAGGCTTATTGGCTTAGTTCTTTATTTCTTAATATATGAGGTAAACTAGTTTTTAATACATGTTCGGGATGCTGCGGACTCCCCCACTTTTTTTAGTTTTTCGTCTCCAATCTTACCATGTTCAGCGTCACTCCACTGTTTGATAACTACGGGGAATTCCAAAGGTTTTTTATAATCCTCGTACTCTTTATGAAAAATCTAAAGAGCTTCTTGGTATAAAATTCTTTTCTCATCAGGGTGCATTTCGGCGTTTAACAGATTCAGCAATTCGCACTCCATTCTTTTATGCCTGTTTTTATTGGGCTCCAGAACTGATACTTAATTCCTTGTATCTTGTAGTGAAGCGTACACTTCGTCCAGAACCACTACTACTTTCTTCATTATATTAATTAAACTAGACAATAAAGGCCCGACAATTGAAAATAAGATGGGGAGGATTGAACCGTCTTTTTGTACAATAATTCGCCTTTTCTTTGTCGCAGTTTGTTTTTTACGAGCGAGAGCTCGTATTATGTTCTTGTAATGACTAAAGCGAGTCTTCTGCGAAGGTATCATTGGCACATTGCATTTTATAACACTGAGACAAACGTCACAGATACATTTTAAAAAGACGGTTTCCAGATTTTTCAAAAACAGTCGTTGGAGAGTATGTGGTAGATGAGGAAAGGTTTTTATAAATTCACAGTATTTCTTTATGCGTTTCGTCATTCTGGACTATGCACCGTTACAACCTTGTTTGGAAATATATTCATTCTTAGAAGCACCCTAAATGTGTTTCGTGGGTGAAGGTCGCAGACAAATACCTGTAACGTTGACTCGTTGCTTCTTTATAAACCTCCAAAAATTAATTACGTTGATTCTGGAACATCTTTCTGTCTAACACTCCAATTTGTGAAACATCTCGTCACTGGACGAATAATACGATATATTGTGTGTGTAATGAAACATCTCGCATATATCTGTTCTTGAAAAATAGGTTTTGGTTGATGAAGAACACGCTTATGTTAAGATGGTGGGAGAATACTGTAAATGTCTCAGGAAGCGTTTTATTTATTTTTAACATGAAATCATCGCTTACATTAACGGTGTGTTCATCGCCCTTCATCGAACTAACATCATAAACACCTCTGTGGGATAAAATAATGTCTTGGTACCGATAATCGATAAAAATAGATTGATGTGTTGAGTAAGACCATACAACTTTATGTACAGGTTTCGAGAACACCGCGTCTTTATCTTTAATGATTTTAAGCATAAAAACGGTTTTAGCACATCCTGTAGGACCGGATATAATGCGCATAGAAGAACTCGTGAATCTGAATTTTTCTACAGAATCCATTTCTAGCACAACACAATCTTAAACGCTACCTTTACCAAATATAACATAATTTCTGGGTTCGCTGCTTATATTCGCCGAACTCATTTCCTTCTACTTCTTCAGAACCGTGAATAATGGCGCCACCGTCTTTCAACAGCAAAAGGCACGTGTCGTGGATGTTGACGATGACGACAACAACATCAACAACATCGCCTACGCTCCCTAATTCGAAAAAAATGGGGAAACGAGGAGAATATCCACGGAGCAGAAAACAACTTTTATGTCAGGTATAACCCTTAAGCGTGTAAAATTCTCATTCTGAAAATGTAGCGGAGCCTCAACCTTCCACGTCTTACGCTACACCTCCATCAGTAACATCAATTTCAAATAAACATGCTTTCACTTCTTCCTATTTCGTGCCCCCTTCCGCTGTATGCTCTCGGTTTTGGGTCAAATGATGGAGATAGAAACGACTTTTGGATAGTAATACCCTACAGACGGCTGGTTGAAGAAGATATTGATTATATTTTGGAATGTATTGCGCAAGCCACCCAGAGCAGTACAGAGTTTAACTTGGAGAACTTCTCCATCGGTTTAGACTGTTTACCGTGTTGGGAGTCATACGTCCACGCCTTATACACTTAACTTTAAAAGCTACCAAATATACAAAAAACACAATATTCTCGTTGGAGTTTGTGGCTTTATAGCAATAATCTTGCCTCATATGTTTACCGTATTAATACATATACAAAAAAATTTGTTTGCCTACTGTTGTCCGCATGGAAACTAGCCACAGATTGCGGACTTGATTTTAAATGTGATATGGGTCGTGAAGAGCTGAGAAAAGTTGAGCGGGAAATGTCTGTATGTATAGTTGTATTTGGATTGGATGTACGTGGTAGGACTGTGTGTGTTTTAAAAAGTAGTGAGAGAGAACGCACAAAGCCTCAACTTATTTTAGGTTTGACGGCGACAACGTACATTCCCATTCGCAATATAAGAGCTCTTTATGCGAGTTACGAAAAAAGTCGTAAGTATGGTAGGCACCATGATTTGTGTAAGGGTTATCTCGATTTTACGAATGATCTGCTAAAACATTGTAAGGATTGCCACATCGTTTGAGACCAGTGTAAAAGCCCCAAATGTGAAAGCCGACTAGTTGAAGACGAGAGGAGAGATTGTAATGTATGTAGACGCACGTTTTTCAATAATACATATTATTGTTTCCATAAACCAAATGGGACTTGCAAGATGATACGAATTTGCGAGTGTGGGATGTTTCATACGATGAATGATAGTCTAAAGTTCATACATACTGTAGCTGCCATGAAATTCATTGCTCTACATGCCATATAAAATGTAAAGCAGATGGCTAAAGCACGTATGTTATATGAAAGATACCAAGCCAAAAAATAAATCTTGTATAACCGTGTACTATGACATAGAGATATACACAAACCCCGAAACCAGAGCGATTATTCCCCACTTACTCGTAACTTAGTCCATCTGTGACGAATGCATGAATGCTGAGTGTAATGAATGCCGTAAATGTAGGAAACGTACAAACATTTTTAAGATGTCTGCAAAAGATTCCCCCGTAAACTCTTTGTGAACTATATTGTTAAGCTGTTCGATCAATTAAAAGAAATCGCTGTGTACATTCTTGCGCAAAAGGCAGCAAAATTTGACACTCAGTTCCTTTATTAGGAGCTGCTTGAACATGAGTCCTCAGAGATATTCATGGGTGAACTGCTAAAAAGAGGGAACAAACTTATACAAATGCAGATAAGAGGAAATGTTCAGTTTAAAGACACATTATTATTCACGCCCTGTAAATTAGCTAAGTTGCCCAAAGTTATTGGCTTGGGCGCTGAAGTTTTTAAAGAGTATTTCACTTTCACGTTCCTCACTGAAAAGACTTTAAATTACGTAGCATCGCTGCCACCTGAACACTTCTTTAATTATGACAGTATGAGTGTTAGTGAGCAAGAAGATTTTGAGAGGTACAACACCAAATTTAATGAAGCCAATACTTACAATATAGCGGTCAAATGCGAGCATTTTTGTGTGAATGATGTACGTATGCTTCGAGTGTTTCCAGACCTTCAGAAGGATGTACATAACCCGATTCAATTGTGATCTGCTACAAGCCGCAGCCACGCTCGAATCATTGTGCTTCACTGTATTCAAGAATAACTTCATGCCAAAAGACACCCTGGCTACCATCCCTCTCAACCTTCCGCATAGTTATTGGTATAAAGCTATTTACTGGCTCACACTTCTACAACAGCAAACAGGAGTGTTCATAAAACATTCTTGCAATACGGGAGAAGTGGCAATTAATAGTAACGGTCTTGTTTTCTGGGTCGAGGGGATAAGTGAGGAACCCCATACTGATGGGAAGACAGTGTACTCTTTAAACGGGTGTTGGTGGCATGGTTGTCCACGTGTTGAGTGTGGAGTCACAGGAGATATCCATGAGAGATCCCCAGCTGATAGTCTTGCATGGACCCGTAACCGAGACCAGCTTATTGGCAACCAGTTCACTGACAAGGTACTGTTGGAACCTAAATATGATGCACGACTGGATTCCAATGAACACTATCGTGAAAAAGTAAGGGATATCAAGCTTTCAATGGTAGTGCACCCTCTAAACTGTGGAGATAGCCTGTTTGGTGGACGAACAAATGGCTTCAAACTATACTTTCCACTTACGGAGGGTGTAAAACTCTATTACTATAATTTCTGTTCTTCATACCCCAACGTGATGAAGACCAACCTATACCCTGTAGCGCATCAGAAAAAATGGTGGGCCGTGCACTACCTACCATCCAGAATTTCTCAACTAATTTGAACGAAAACTAATTTGGACTTTTTTTGCTGATGTACTTTTCCCCACTGAATTATGGATGCCTTTCTTACCTGTTGTGATAGAACATAAGCTCACTTTCCCTCTGTGTGTAAAGTGTGCAGAGAAGAACAGTGGGGCCTGTACCCATACATTCAATTAGAGGAAGATCAGAGGTATTTATGCAAGTTCTGAGCTGTCCCTAGTCATTCGTCAAGGTTACAGAATACTGAAGATGTATGAAGTGTGGAGATTCCAGAAGCTCCCCAACCTCTTCTCCCTCTACATTAACACCTTCTTGAAAAGTAAAGTTGAAGACTCAGGATACCCGCGCGGCGTAGAGACTGAAGATGAAAAAACAGCATAGATCCAGCGGTACCATGATCGTAAAGGTATACAGCTTGAATGGAGCCAGATTGCGCGAAACCCTGGCAAGCACATTAGTGCAAGTTTGAGTTTAAATAGTTTTAAATAGCCACGTGACTCCACCAACTAACCCCTTTGGAAGGGCACACACCCTTCCTGCGTGTTCAGTTGACCCGAAGAGGATGCCAGTGGATTGAAACTGTTGTGGAAATAAACTCTGTCTATTAGAGTGGGTTTTTATTATCATAAAAAGGCCATGCGTTTCAAAGTCTGAGGAGATTGTGCACAACATTGAATCAACTGATCGTAAAGAACGGGCAAAGCTAATAAAAAGAATTGAAGAACATTTTGGTACTTGTCTTGTTGTGTTGCGTGTAAAGGGATGCGCAAATATGATTTTATTCAGGAAACATTTACCAGAGACACTTAAACTTACACAAGCCAATGATGATGATGACAGTGACATAGTTGAGCCAAACTGTTTCTGAGGAAGTCCAGTCCAAGTCTAGAAAGAAAATATATACTTACAAGTTGGATGATTTTACAAAGGAAAAGGCTATTAAGGATTGTAGTGAAACACTTCTCAGTTTACGTTCCAATCTTGTGTCTATTTTTATACAGGAAGGAGGGCCAAATGAAAATGCCCGCAAAAACGCCCCAACCTCCTCATAGAAAAAGAAGAGGCAAAATGAAGGTCCGGAGTTTTGAAGATCCCAAGACACTTTGCGTTTGAAAGAGGGGAAGTCATAGAGAACAGGAAAGATGGATTAAGGAACAATGTTCCAGAGTTGAACGGTTGAGTAGATGAAAGATTGAAAATACCGATAAACTCTTGCGTTAAATAGTTGGACAGAAAAGTAATGAGAAAGTGGAGAAAGTATGGTGCTGTGTGCTCTCCTTAAAGGAGGAGGCATGCAGTTAGAGAGTATAGAAGAGCAATGTAATTGCGGTGAAGAGAGAGAAAGATGAAGACAATCAGTAAGAGGCGTGGAATTGAGGAGACGAAAAGCCTTTGATTCCACCCAATGAAGTACGGCTGTGTGGGTTGAGCCACCCCACACAAGAGAAGCATACTCCATACAGGGGCGAACTGAGTAAGGGTGAAAAAACCATGGAGGCGCTACAGCACACCTAACCTCTTAGACTCTGTTTTAGAAAGAGAGTATATGTGAACTTTCCAGGAAAGATCACGAAAAAAGGAAATGTTAGAAATGTTAAGAGAAGAGGAAGAATTTGGTTGTGTTTTGTTGAAAGTAAGGGGATAGCTGTGTGGAAGACTGTGGTCGAGTAGACAGATGGGGGAACTGAGTTTTTGAGGCTTTGAAAACCACAATGTTTTCTATTCCCCAGAGAGATATAGCAGAAACATCAGATGTCAGGTGTCCCATAGCCATCCCACGCGAATCATGGGATGACTGCTGTGAGGGACACTTTGGGAAGCGGGTGGAGAAGTGAAGAGTGAAATCATCGGCAAAGGAGTGAATAGGACAGGAAGTGCGAATTAAACGATCATTAATAAATAAAAGGAAAAGAGTGGGTGACAGGACAGAACCCTGAGGAACACCACTGTTAATAGCATTAGGAGAAGAACAGTGGTCATCTATAACCGAAGCTATAGATCGGCTAGAAAGGAAATTAGAGATGAAGGTACAGATTGAAGGATAGAAACGGAAGGAGGGCAGTTTGGAAATTAACGATTTGTGAATGACTCAATCAAAATATTTTGATATGTGTAGCGCAATAGCAGAAGTTTCACCGAAATCCCGAAAGAAGGATGGCCAAGAGTCAGAGAGATATGCAAGAAGATCGCCAGTAGAGCGTGCCTTGAGGAACCCATACTGACGATCTGAAAGAATATTGTGAGACGACAGGTGTTTAAGAATCTTACTATTAAGGATATATTAAAAAACTTTGGAAAGGCAAGAAATCAAAGTAATTGTACGATAGTTGGAGGGTTGAGAGCGTTCACCCTTCTTTGGGAGGAACACCATGAGAACCGTACGCCTTCCTAAAGTTGAGCCCAGATATGGCAGAAAAAACATCTTTAGAAGAAATTCTTATTTCATACATAATAAAGTCAGAGCGAGGAGGAGATGGAGGAACAGCACCGGAATCGTCGATGGTTGAGTTGGGAGCAAAAGTTTGAGCGAAGAGTTCAACTTTGTCACGAGAAGAGACGGCAACTGAGCCGTCGAAATTGAAAAGAAGAAGGAAAGAAGAAGTACAGTTCTTGAAGAGGTTCTTAGCTAGATGCCAGAAAGAATGAGAATAATTAGAATTGGATACATTCTCCCACTTTTGTCGGATGAAGGAATTTTTGGTGAGTCGAAGAACAGATTTTGCACGATTCCGGCAGAAATATAAGATGAGTGAGAGTCAGGAGTTGGATAGCAACGGTACCCTCTCTGTTGCGAATAGTATTAGAACAAGTAAAGTTAAACTAAGGTTTTTTTGCATTAGTAGTAGGAATAGAATATGAAATGTACCCCTCCATGCCCGAGAGAATCATCTCCGTGATGCGTTCAGGACACTAGAAAGGCCTCGGCTACGGAAGCAGTAATCATTCCATGGGAAATCATAGAAGTACTGCCTAAGAGCCTCCCAATCAGCAGCGCCAAAGTGCCAAAGGCCCCTCCTCTTGGGAGGATATAAAAGCCGAATTGGAGCGATAGGATAGGAAATAGATATAAGATTGTGATCGGAGAAGGCCAACGGAGAAGAAAGTTTGACAGAGTAAGAAGAAGGATGAGAGGTTAGAAATAAATCCAGAATGTTGGGCCTATCTCCAAGGCGATCGGGGATACGAGTGGGGTTCTGTACAATGTGTTTCAGGACATTTAGGATAGAAAAGTTGTAAGCTAGTTCACCAGGGATGTCAGTGAAATGGACGGAAAGCCAAAGGTGGTGGTGAACATTGAAATCTCCTAAAATGGAGATTTGAGCAAAAGGAGAGCGGGATAGAATATGTTCCACTTTGGAAGTGAAGTAGTCAAAGAATTTTGGGTATTCAGTTGAATTAGATGAAAGGTAAACAGCGCAGATGTATTTAGCTTGAGATTGGCAAGTAAGCCGTAGCCAGAGGGTATAGAATTCTGAAGATTCGAATTCTGGAATACAAATACAAGTTAGGTCAATGCATACATATACGCACCATCCACCTTTGGAGTGAAATTGAGTATAGAGAAAGTAAGAGGGTACAGAAAAGCGGTCTACAGGTGAAATTTCAAAGAAATCCCTCTCATTGACTCAGGCAATACAGGCAATTCAGACTACACTAGCCTTGGTACGACAAATTCATCATCGTTCCAGATCAAAAGAAATTACTGACATTCTCCATGACAATGGCTTTGCATCTACCTATGATGAGGTCAAAAGATTCAGAAAATCACGAGCAGTAAAGGTAGCTGAAGATTTCCAATTTCAGGGTCTTCTGGATGAAAGTGGACTAGTCAGAGCATTGTGTGATAACTTTGATTTGAATGTTTTCACGCCAAATGGCATAAGAGAAATCCTTTCCATGTTATTGGAATTTGTTCAACATGGGAATGATGGTTCTAACCGTCCTCCTCTTCCCACAGTCTAAGTGGATGTGACCTTGTATCCTACCCATTTGGCAAAGGAAAGATGTCTGTAATTAATATACTGCTCAAATCACCCATCTCGCTGAAGGCCTTTGCAAACCCATATGTCCCAGATCAAGAATGAGTAAAGGAAGGACTCCACTTTCTGTCCGCTCTGTATGGAACTATGGAAACTCCGTCACTTGATAAACTGAGGTTCTCATTGTTCAGCAGTAAGGAGGAACCACACAAAATCAAGAGTGCCCCCAACAAATGACGCTGCTCTCCAGCACATTAGGCGCGCTCGTCTCCAGGTTCTCTTGCGGATTGCAGCTGATCAGTTCAGTCCTCCTAAGATTGACATGTCCCAATATGGGTGGAAGATAGAGAACAATCTTCCAACACCGTTTCTGGAACTCCACTCATTGCTCCTCTTAATCTCTTGTAAACTGTTGCATGCAGTTGTAAATCCAAACCACCATGCTCCAGCCACAGATGCATTTGTCGAGAAAGTGGACTATCATGCACTACATATTGCAAATGTGGAGCAGATTACATCTGTGAAAATGAACACACCAAACAATATGCTGATTTGGAGAATCAGGATGATGAAGAGGAGGATAATGTGTCTGTGTTATAATGTGTATTGCACTTGTATTATACATGTAATGTACATGTATAGTAATTGCGATGTACTTATAATGTATTTGTATTTAGTCATGCAAGTACATTTAGTGACAGCTTTGTTGTAACTATGTAGTTGTAACTTTGCCTTTAATTCTGGTGTCTATATGTAATTTACAACAGTATATAACGTCAGTATGAGAAGTCAAAGATGGCTTCAACAAATAAGTTTTGCCACGAATGAAATGCGAGTTGTGTTCTTTGTACCAACTTTTAGTCTTTTTAAGCTAAAAACATCGGCTCAGAAAAATTTATGAGCAATTTTTAAAGCACTACAAAGAGTAATAAGTTGCATAAGGCGTTTGATGGCGGCCATCTTGAATTTGACCTCATACAAAAGTTCCCCGAGAGTGCCAAAGTGGCACCTTTCAGATTCTTAAAATAAAAGTACTTCCCTATCATTTTATGAAAACACATTGTATTAGTACGCACTTTCACACCCAAGCTGGCCGACAACCTACCTAAATATAGGCACAACACATAGGTACATATTATACAATACTATTAAAAATACTGTGTGTGTGTGTGTGTGTGTGTGTGTGTGTGTGTGTGTGTATATATATATATATGGAATAACAAGCCTGAACACGGGCAGTTTTTGTATGAAACAAATTTTCTCCTTTCAGATTCGAACTCGGAACCTCTTCAGTAGCAGTCGCGAGCGCTTCCACCATATAACCGCAAAGTAAAAATTGTGTAAAAGTTGTGTTAACTTTTACTTCGTCGCAGTGTGGTAGTAGCACTCTTCATTCCTACTCAAGAGGTCCCAGGCTGAATTCCGTGGGAACAATTTTGTTTCATCCAAAAATCGCGCGTTCCTGCGCATGTTATTCCATCTATGGGAACCCCGTTGTTACACCACTTATACTCACTTATAAGTGAGTATAAGTGAGTATAAGTAAGTATAAGTAAGTAAACTCTGGAAAAATTAGACAAATTTAGTTGACTTTTTAATTCTGATGACGTAATGAAATATCAGTGGCCATTTGCCACATTTGCAATCATTGAATTGCGCCACCAGTCTGCAAAAGGATTCGCGCAGGGTGAGCTTGTATGGCATGCTGCCTTCCAAGCGATCACACACTTTGAATTAGATGACGTCACATCTCATTTCTCCTCACTGCCCAGTAACTTGCGAATAAGGCAAAACATGAAAATCATCATAAATTAATTTCATTATTCTAATTATATTAATTTTATTATAAATGGGGAAGTATATTTATTTAGTGTTAACTGGTGAAATGGTTTGAAAACAATTCACACCATGCTTCTGACTGAGATCTAGGTGAAGAAGTACATTCAGAAAGAGTGAGGGAGGACCTCAAGAATCAGTGAGTCAGTCAGTAAGTCTGAAGTCAGAAGAAGGGTTCGAATATCGGCACTGAGACGAAAAATTGCCGACAACATTAATTCAACACATTAACATAAATTTTCTTTACCACCAACAATCCTAGTTCAGTGCTGTCTTTGTATAAATTAGACTAATTCAATTTCACACTATTTTGTAAACATAAACAGTAAAACATTAACTTTAAGGTGTTTTATAACCGTAACTTTAAGTTATTAGTCGACTCAGTATTTTGTGATAATTTAATGTATTTTACTGTATGGTGACAGAGACACTACGACCAGGGCCGTATTATCCAATAGGCACAGTAGGCCTGAAAGGACTATGAAAAATTTTTGAACCAGCTTTTTTTTATTTGTATGATAAAAACTGTAACAAAGATCTCTTCTTGAATAAAAATACAGAATTGCAAGGATAGGCGCAGTGAATATACAAAGAGGCAGAGTCATGTCAATGGCAATCGTTATTTTTTTCATAAAGTGCAAGAAATTCACACCAGAGATGAACTTTTCGAGATTTTTTCATTGCAAAATCAGCAATAACATCTTAAAATGATGTCTTTGGCACAATCTCATTCTCAATAGAGTGTAGTGCAAGGGAAGACAAGCGTTGTTGTCCCATGGTTGATCGGAGACAGTTTTTTTAGAACGCTCCCCTTCACAATTCGTTCCCAAGATGGCAATATAAACATTCGAAAAGCTGCTGATCAGCTTGTCAGATATTTGGGCTTAGAGCATATCTGTCACTATTTTTTTCTCTGCATACAAATGCAGGAACAACAGGAATTCATTAGTGAATGCTTTTTCAAAATCTGCTGAATATACAGCAACCAATGCATTAGCCCGCAAAACAATTTCCTCTGTGGACAGTGATCTTTCTACAAGGAAACTGAATCGGTCATTCAATCTGGCAAATGCATCTCGCCGTTTTTCCATCTCCACAATAAGTTCATCCATGGTACGATACGTTATGATTTGAAATTAATTATTATTATTATTATTATTATTTAGTATTTATTAGTATTTATTATTTATTATTATTATTATTATTATTATTATTATTATTATTATTATAATTAAAAAAAATTATTCAAGATACTTTTGATCACCCATCTACCCATAGAAATCGATACACCCATAAAAATGCATCCACCAAAGGGCTTACGAAACAGAAGTGCCGAGGGCCTACGAGGATCTCAATCCGGCTCTGACTACGACAGTAATTTTAGGCTTACCAGTTCGAGCCTAGTAGTTAAAATAATATCCCCATGTTGCCATGTAATGCAAAACTACAGATTTTGCAAACCGAACAGTAATATACGGTAAGAACTCGCTCGTAGAATAAATAAATAAATACAAGAAGCGTTTCAGGAGAACCAACCTTAAATCCGACCTCATCTTTGGAATCATGCTTTTCCTTACAACCAACAACAGGTTGTGTTAACTTGTATGTCGTCATAGTGAGTTGATAGTGGCTTGCGACTCTTACGTTGAAATAAGTTGGGTTAATTTTTGGGTTAAGTTAGGTTAAATTTTAGTTGGGTTCAGATTCAGCTATAAAATTCAATCTTCCTCTAAGGAACATATACTGTATGTATGTATGTATGTATCTGTGACAGTGTTTATATGATGGTATTTGCAACATACATAACTGAATGATCATTTCATGAGCATCAATCTTAAAAATAAATGTAAAATTTTGTTTTAATAAAGGTTTCCTGTAATAATAAAATTATTCCTGAAGCATTATTGTTGTAACGAGAGAGAGAGAGAGAATCCCATGCAAAGTAGTAAAAACTTTGTACCTTCAAAATTCTATTATAAACAATTATTTTCTCTTTTCATGTCGAGACAATTTTGCTATTATGAAAGTCCGTTTCTTTCAATTTTTGTAAAACAACAAAACATGGAAGAAAATATTCTAATGAAGTTCTCTATTTTTATTTCATTATATTTTAAACTATTTGTCACTCCACAATGACAAGTTTAATTATTTATATAATCCTTATATTCTTATTCATATATTCATTTTGACATATAAGGTCCAAAATTGTATAAGGCTGATACAAATGTGGATAAATTTTGGATTTGCTTTCTATTTTATAATTGATGAATTGTTCCTTTTTAAACTACTTCATCATTTAGTATAAAGTCCAAATCACATAACGCTGACACAAGTTTGGATACATTTTTTACCTGTTTTCTATTTTATAATTGGTGAATTATTTCTTTGTAAACTACTTAATAATTTTTTTAGATTTAGTAATCTTGCAATGTTCATTTCTTGTATACATTCTCTCTTCGTTGAAAAAGATGAAGTCATGTCCTGCTTAACGTTTTGAAACTTAGGCATTTAATTTTTGCTCGTGTGCATGTTTGATTGTAATTCGTAAGGGAAGGCATGTTTCAACTTCGATTTTTACTTAACTCGGCAGATCATGATAACATCAGATGTGTCAATATGCGGTTTAAAATATAAGTATGGCTTCCTCTTGCTTAGCAGTCTAGACTGCTTTGTCTTTAAATGTTTTGCAAAGTAAATCAGCCTATTGAAAATAAAAAACAAAATCAGATCAGCATTAAATAATAATGATGTCAGTCAAAAATTCAGTATAAAAGCCCATAAAATTTCCCCAATGTCCATTCTGATTTGGCTGATCTAACTTAGAGGCTGAGCATTACTTGTAACATTTTAGCAGTAAAACTACAGTAAGAAAAAAAATCTTTGTCTTCTCCTTCGAGCCTTGCTCTCTTCAAAGAACTTAGTATTAACTAGAGAAAAATAATCTCCTTATACGTTACAAGAAGAATCGGGGAACCTTCAGAGAAATTAGTAAGCTCCACAGAATCGTCCGATCCACTACAAGAAGAAATCGGAGAGTAGTATAGAATAAACTACTGCGATTCCCTATATGGTACCAGCTACTCCAGAGTAACAAATCCGTTGCTGCCACCTAACCAGAACCCCGGTCAACTTCGAACCGACCAAGGCCATAGACGGAAGGGTTAACATATATATAGGGTAGTCCAAAAATCCCTATCTATTCTGATGAATTAATGATATTTCTGTTTTATTTTCTACAGGACATAGATGATGGATGTACAAGAAGTGTGATAGTAGTAACACTACGTATCCATGGGGAGAAGTGCAAAGAAATTCGAGAAAAATTCGAAAGAAGATTTCACAAACCAGGACCTACAGACAAAGCAATTCGCGAGCTGGTCAATAAATTTAAAATAACAGGATCTGTTCATGATGAGGCAAGATCTGGACATCTAGGTACCTCTCAAGAAAATGTCGAATTGGTAAGAGATGCCTTTGAAACAAATCCTAGAATGTCAACTCGCACAGCATCACGTAGACTGAGCATACCAAAAACGACTGTTCTAAGGATTTTAAAATCAACATTAAAAAAGGAAAGTTAACATATTCAAGTGCTACATGAGTTACACGGAGAGGAATATCCAAGACGAGCCGTTATGTGCACAGAATTGATTGAAAAAATTCACACCGAAAACTTATTCTCTTCAGCGATAAGGCGACATTTCACACATGCGGAAACGTTAATCGACATAGAGTAATCACCGCATCTGGGCTAGTGAAAAACCAACCGAGTTCTATGAATGCGTGAGAGATTCTCCTAAAGTTAATGTCTGGTTGGGTATGACAAGATCGAAGATTTACCGACCTTTTATCTTTGCAGAAGCTACAAAAACAGGGCCAATTTATCTTCACATGCTTCAGCAGTTTCTTCAACCTCAGCTTCGGTCAGATGGCATTCTAGACACTGTTGTCCTTGAAAAAGATGGAGCTCCATGTCATTATGCAAACATCGTTCAGGCGTACCTTGATGAACTCTTACCAAATCGCTGGATTGGACGTAGTGGAAACAGTCCTCGGGCAGCACGATCTCCGAATTTAACACTATCAGACTTCTTTTTGTGGGGCTTTATAAAGTCTGAGGTTTACAAAACAAGAGTTATAGACCTGCAGAATCTGCGAACCTGCATTGTCGCGGCAGTCGCTAAAATAACCCCAGAGATGGTTGAGAATGTGTTCCGCAATGCAGTGAACAGATTTGAGATTTGCAGAGACACTGGTGGTGTTCACATAGAATCTTAGACCTATGCTTGATAAATAAATATACATTTAATTATGTTACTATATTTTTATCCAAAAATACTATTATTTCAGCAAGAGATAGGGACTTTTCAACCACCTGATGTATATATAGTAACAAAATTCGCACAACATATGGTAATTAATTTTTTTTTATCAGTCTTGGAAATTAACGAAATACGAAGGTGTTGACATAATTTTGATAATTAAATAAAATGTAATACTTGGACCCATGGTGTATTTGACAGCCATATCTGAAAATAAAATATTAATTACCATACCGTCTGCGAATTATATATATATATATATATATATATATATATATATGGAGGAGATTGTAGACACGAACTGAGCAGGTAAGTACTCCGTAGGTACGTAAGGCAGAAGACAGGTAGTGCTGGAATTCCCGTTTCTCCTGTCAATGTTCGCCTTAGCTGATCTTTTTCCATGTCTCGTCTACCTTCTGAGCAATCTAGCAGTCTAGCAGCAGTCTAGCAGTCTAGCACACTTTTCTCACTATTTTTCACTATACATTCATGCATCTTACAGATTAAAAAAATATTTTAAAAAATTAAAAAAGAAAATGGCAACAACTTTATGAGCATCAGTAGCATGACCGCGAAATGGTAGAGTTGCAATGTGCCAACCCTCGACTCCCAAGGTGCCAAAAAAGGGAGAAGCCTCCAGCAAGCTAGGGGGGGGTCACTTAACCTAAGAGAGAGAGAGAGAAGACTTTGGGTGATAAGTTGGGACGGCTTCACCCCCCAAAGGGGTTTCCATAGCTTAGGAAGGTAAGAGAGGAAGAGAGAGAGAAAGAGAGAGAGAGAACATCCTACGTCTGCGAGACAGACGCATAATGGGAGCTCCGGGTAGCATCACTTCGCTTAGAACTCGAATTCCGCTAGTTGGCTTAATCAGGCACTTGGCAGTTGGCATAATCAGGCACTTGGCAGTTGGCTTAATCCACTAGTTGGTTTACAAGACTTAGAAGGCATAAATGGCTTGTAAGCACATCGGACAAAAAATTAGTCACCCCTAATAGCACCGATAGTAGGAAGTTCAAGGTCACACAGAGGGCGCTGATGTAGCATTGGTAAGTGACAAGTAGCGGTGACGTAGCACACAGGATCAGATGTTTCGTAAGGTGGTGAAGAACAAAGTGTGTGTTGGATATAGTCTGCAAAATGGGTCGTGAGGCAGACGTTACTCAGTGGCAAAAAGGAGCCATCGTGTTTGGCAGAGCCCACGGACACAAAATGCCTGAAGTAGCCCAATTTGTTGGTGTGTCAACGCGTACTGTCCAGCGAGTTTACAAAGAGTGGTGTAGTTCGCAATCAACTGACAATCGACGGCGTAACTGTGGCCGGAAAACAATTCTCGACAATAAGGGCCGCCGCCATGTTTCTCGTCTAGTAACTGCAAATCGTTTTCAAACCAGAGAACAATTGCTCCAAGAAACCAATGAGGTTCTCCAGCGACCAATTTCCGAACGGACATTGCGACGAGAACTGCATGCGATGGACATCTGGAGCAGGGTACCACGGAAGAGGCCGCTGTTAACAGCAAGTCACAAATTGGCACGTTATAAATGGGCTCAGAGGCACAAAAACTGGACTGCGGCAGATTGGAAACGTGTAATTTGGTCCGATGAGTCCCGTTTTTGTTTGTTCTCCAATGATGGGAGGCGACGACTACATCGCAGGTCCAATGAAGCCTTTAGTCCTGAATGCGTCGAAGGTGTTGTTCAGGCTGGAAACAGAAAGTGAAGCGCAGGAATAGACACCCACGGACTCTGGCGGAACTTCGGGACCGGCTGATGAACGAGTGGCAGCAAATCGATGTTCAGTACATGCACAACCTCGTAGAGTCTCTGCCTCGCCGGATTCGTGCGGTTATCAAGGCCAGAGGCGCCGTCACACGTTATTAGGTACATTCTGAGAGGGGTGACTAATTTTTTGTCCGGTGTGCTTATATATTAATAACCTTCGAACGAATTAAATGCGCACACAAACGGACATACACTCCCCGACTATATATACGCCAATAGATCCCTTATTATAACACACACAACGTATATAAACAGATGCATGTTTTTTCCGAACGGGGTCCCTCACGGCTCTGTTCTCTCACCAACACTCTTCAACTTATATATGCATGACATTCCAACACCCATAGATAACATGCTTACCTTATCATCATATGCAGAGGACATCACTCTAACATCCACCCACAACAACATCGACACCACTACAAATAACCTACAAACATATATAAACAGTATACAAGACTGGCTCACACACAATAGACTCAAAGTAGCGCCCACAAAATCAACCATCACCTTTCTTACAAGCAATACAAAAGAACACCAGATAACTCCACAGCTTACACTAAACAACACCAACATTCCACACACTCACAGAACCAAAATACTTGGGGTCACATACAGCACATTATCTTTTGCAAACCATATTCAGGACATTAAAAACAAATGTACGTCAAGACTTAACACGCTTAGGGTACTAAGCAGGAAACAACATCACTCATATACAAACAATATATTCGCTCAGTTATGGACTATGCTAGCCCATGCTGGGCATCCATTATCTCAAACACACACATAAACACCTTACAGACAATACAAAACAACGCACTTCGTATCATTACAGAATGCACTCAAACAACACCAATAGAACACTTGCACACAGAAACAAAAATACTGAAAGTTAGGGAACATTTAGACATGAGGGGAACACAATTCATGGCAGCAGCGACAACTAACCCACAACACCCTTGCCTCTACATGTACAATCATGCACCGACACCTCGCACCATTAAGGTAACACCAGAGAGACATTATAACCAAATACTCCATTCCATACCACCACGCCCCACATACACACACACCTAACCCACAAAGCACTGACACGACTCGGTCAGAATGCGGTCCTAGGCGCGAAGCCGCCACCCATTAACAGGTGAGAGATCAGCCTGAGCAGATCGGATCGAGTTAACTTAGCACGATTCCGATGTGGACATCACCCCAACTTACGGACATACAAACACAGACTAGACAACTCCACAGACGACACCTGCCACCTGTGCCAGGACACACCACAAACAATTGAACACATTATGACAGACTCTACCGCTCTAGCACAACAACGAACACAACACAACATCACTAGTGCGCTGAACGTCTGGTCCACTCCGGAAAGAGTGATCGGTTACCTGCGTGCCGCCGGCTTGCTCGATTAGGGTTGGCTGATCGGCTAAACAACAACAACAACAGATGCATGTAAAGCCTCAATAACAAAATATATACGAGCATAACCACCACAACCACCAATCACCTAAGTATATCTTACCATCACCTAACCAATCCCACCTTACTCATGGCTTTTACTTACCACCTCTTGATAATCCGACAAGGTCTCTAAATACGACCCAATTAATAGACAAAGCTATTAAGCATAAACAAAAAAGTTTATGGGACCATGGAAAAGGTCTCGAAAAAATGGAAATGCTAATAGTTTTTCTATTAAACTTCTCTTAGTTGAAAATCACGAGGCCAGTTTAACACTGGCTGGGCGATCTATTAAACAAAAAATCGAATATGATAAACTAAGTTTAATACAAAAACAAAATTTCACCTTAAGACACCAATTTATCCTTAAACTATAACATAAAAAGCATTACTATGATTTTTAAAACGAAATAGAATTTAAATTAGGGGTAACTCTTTCATTTCTCGCCTTTCCCCCATTTATTGTGTTTCAATACAAATTTTTCTTTAAAACACCAATATATCTTTAAACCTTATTACAAAAAATATTAATATAACTTTATAATAAAAATAGATTTTATTTCGGGGTAACTTATTTATTATATATATATATATATATATATACACACACACACACACACACACACACAAACTCCTTTGTGTATGTTTTGATGAAAACAAATGAATTTTAATTAAAAAAGATTCAGTGTGGATGAATCGTTAAGTGTTTAATATCTGCCAGCGGCTCGATACTCTGTGACGGGGCTTCGTCATCCTTCCACACAATATGGCTATTATTAGAAAAATGTATGAACTAATCAAGTTAGTTTCCTTTCTCCTTTCTCATCCGGTCCAACGATTGCCAGGTCGTCGGGGAACTAATGTAATTTTTTCTTTTGGTTAAGAACAAGACGCAGTGTATTTTCATCAATTTATTAAATGATAGAAATCATGATTTATAAATTAGTACAATTCAGCTTAAATTAGTTACGATTTAGCATTCAATAAATAAGCTCCAGACCACAAGACTAACATTATTGGGGACATCTTATATTTTACATAATAATGTTGCAATTATACATTTTATATATACACGAGTAAAACTTTACAAAATATATTGAAAGAGCACAAATGGGAACCTTTTTTTATCTGCATGCATTCCAATTCATCATTCAGCTCAGTGTGACACGGGTCGAGTAATTTAAAAAAAATTTCCATCGAGGTAATCCACAAGATTAGGTGCAAGACTGCGCTATTTATTTAATTTGCATATATTTAATGAGAAGTGGTATAATTAAGTTATGTATTATGTATGTATTACCCACCTTAATTGTGTCAGACCAATCCGTCTTTGTTATTTGTTTATGTCTCTTTATGTATATTTATTGGCAAGATTAAATAAATATATGAAATAACTTTGTTTATCCCATACCAATTGATTTCTACATTTCAAACGGCGTTTTTTACAATGATTTTTTCCAAACAGCGAACTATTTCAAACAATTTTCGAATTGCTCCTCCACCAAACCAGACCTTGAGGCGGGGCCACCAGCTTGACCTTCGTGTGAAGAGAGACCGACGCAGAGGGATATTAACAAAATATACAAATGGTCAGAAGATAACAATATAACGTTAATAATTATTAAGAATATAAATTATTTTTTATTTATTTAGCGTTTCTATAATTAATGTTCCATGTTCCAAAAATGAAATGGTCTCGCGGACAGCAATTACATGTTATTACGTCAGTAACCATTGTGTTGCTTCTCCACTAAAATTTGTGAATGTGCCAAACTTATGCAGTTACAATCTCATCAGACAAACTACAATACTTAACTAATAATATTACATAAAATATATCTTCAAAATTTTCTAGCGACATCCTACACCTTTTCATTTATTGCTTCAAAATAAGTTTAAATTAAGGTTTTCGGCCTGTTCTAAATGCTTTTCCGCATTAGGTGGATTTAACTATTTAATGTTCTATATAAACAAATTGCGTAGTTAGGTGAATTGTTAAATTATATTATTAAAACCAAATTATTCTGATACACGTAGAATTAAGATGTGTCGGAAAATTAAGTCGAATTTTTGTTGTTTCGATGCCGGAAATAACGTTTGTCTAAGATTGTGCTGTACGGTATTCCCTCGTACATTTGGTTTCGTATAATTAAAGACATTCATCAGCTTTGTTGTATTACAAACAGATTATAGGCTATAGTTCAAATTTTTAAAACCGTATCAATTCTTTTTCACACGTTTTAAATCAGTTACAAATGGGTTATATCGTTCATTTTTATAATAGTATACCATTCTAGATCCGTTTTCATTTTAGTTATAGAATCAACCTTCCAACCTTTCAAAAGTTCCGTGCGATGATTCCTCATTTCACGAAGGTCAAGCTTGTCACCCCTCGTCTCGAGTTGGCCTGGTGAAGTAGTGAGTTGGTTTCTTGTACTCTCCACCTCACATAGCCAGGTACGCCCGGCTCATCGGGGAATGTTCTGAGCCAGGCGTCTAATCTTCTTTTGAAGCTGTCCACTACAACACCACTCGTGTTCCTTAGGTCTTTGGGCAGCTAATTAAACAGCTTTGTTCCTCTCACAACAAAACTATTTTCTTTCAGGGTTAAGGATGTTCCCTGTCTAGCCTTTTATGTGGGAACACGACACAGTCTTCCTTTTCTACTTTCCACTGTTGTTTGGGGAGTTACAGGGTTCAGAGTAAGATTAGGGACTAGTTTCTCCATTATTTTCCAAATGTAAAAGATGGTGTATCTCTCTCTCCTCTTTACCAGTGAATATAAATTTAATTCGCGTAACCTTTCCCAGTAGTTTAGTTCTTTGTGCCCTTGATCTTGGCCGTGAAGCTTCTCTGAATCCCTTCTAGTTGTCTAATGTCTTCGTTTTTATATGAGCATGATAGGACCGAGCAGTATTCCAATTTGGGTATGATCCGTGTTCTCAGTAGAGAAATCATTATATTCCTATCCCTTCGTTTAAAGGTTCTCAGTATCTGTCCAGTTACTCTCTTTGCTCTGTTTACTGCTATCTTATTTTGTGTTTCAAATTTCGCATCATCAGTCATAACAACCACTTAATCTTTTGCTTTAGAACTCTGAATTTCCTGCCCATTTGGGGTATAATATTCCACGGATTTTAGGTCCTCTCTTTTACCGTACCGTAACAACTGAAATTTCTCAGTGTTAAACTTCATATTACTTCGGAGAGACAGCGAATTAATACTTACGATAAACTGCGAGTTATTTACATTAGTACCAATGTCAGAATATCCACTGTTGTAAATAAATGGTGTAATTTAACACAGAGTTATAAAGTTATAATGGTAATTCAACGCAATATTAAATGTATTACTATCATATTTAGAGACGGATATACAGTACATATACTTCATTAATTGTCTTTTCATAGCTATCAGTGTACAATTAATTAAAGATAAGATGCATTCTTTGGGGACCAGCACTGTACCTTGTGGCACTGAGCTGCGTACTTCTGATTTTGATGATGATACAACTTGAATTTTGACGACCTGTAGTCGTTTTCTGAGGAAGTTATAGATTCATTTTCCCACTTTGCCGGTTATTCCCATATGTTTCAACTTATAGAGCATTATACCATGCGGGCAATGAAAACTATGATGTCATAAACACGGATTTTGAAGCTTTTGGCAAATGCGATCATGGTATAATAGCACATAAAATGAAACATATGGGAATAACAGGCAAAGTAACATAATACTTACAGACGTAATAACTGATGTAATTTTCTGTCCGCGAGACCATTTCATTTTTGGGACATGGAACATTAATTATAGAAACACTAAATAAATAAAAATAATTTATTTACTTAATAATTATTAACCATATTGTTGTCTTCTAACCATTTGTATATTTTGTTAGTGTCCCTCTATGTCGGTCTCTCTTCATACGAAGGTCAAGCTGGTGGCCCCGCCTCTAGGCCTGGCTTGGTGGAGGAGCGGGTTGCTCTCTTGCGCTCTCCACCGAATATAGCCAGGTACAACCGGCTTATCTGGCATAATATTCAGTCTAACTTTCTCATTTCAACCATATCCCAAGAGCTGAAATTTCTTTGAGTTAAATGTCATATTGTTGTCTTCTGACTATTTGTATATTTTGTTAGTGTCCCTTTGCGTCGGTCTCTCTTCACACGAAGGTCAAGCTGGTGGCCCCGCCTCTAGGCCTGGTTTGGTGGAGGAGCAACTCGGAAATTGTTTGAAATAGTTCGCTGTTTGGAATAAATCCTTGTAAAGAATGCTGTTTGAAATATAGAAATCAATTGGTATGGGATAAACAAAGTTATTTCATATATTTATTTAATCTTGCCAATAAATATATATAGAGAGACATAAACAAATAACTAAGAACGATTGGTCTGACACAATTAAGGTGGGTAATAGGTACATAATAAAGAACTTAATTATACGGAGAGCACCACTTCTCATTAAATATTATATACAAACTAAATAAATAGAGCAGTCTTGCACCTAATCTTGTGGATTACCTCGATGTAAATTTTTTTTAAATTACTCGACCCGTGTCACACTGAGCAGAATAATGAATTGGTATGCATGCAGATGAAAAAAGGTTCCTATTTGTGCTCTTTCGATGTATTGTGTAAAGTTTTACTCGTATATATAAAATATAGAAAAGCTACTGACTTCTCCTTAGGGAAACGGAGCTTACAGATGAAAAGAAGGGCCAACACAACAGCAAACATTTTCGTTTATTCTTTATACTTCAGACGTTTCGACAAATCTTTTGTCATTATCGGTGAATTATAAGTCTTAAAACCCTAAAACAAAAATAAGAATAATAAAAATTACATTAATACAAAAGAAAATTAAAATCATTGCAACATTATTATGTAAAATATAAGATGTCCCCAATAGTGTTAGTCTTCTGCTCTATAGCTTATTTATTGGATGCTAAATCTGTAACTAATTTAAGCTGAATTGTACTAATTTATAGAACATGATTTCTATCATTTAATAAATTGATGAAAATACACTGTTTCTTGTTCTTAACCAAAGTGAAAAAAAGCTTACATTAGTTCCCCGATGACCTGGCAACCATTGGACCGGATGTGAGCCAATACTTCAATCTCCGTATTCAGGTCACTGGATTGACTGCGCTGTAAAACCTCCAAATCACCGTCGGTTATTTGCGTTTCTTCAAAACTTTCACGAAAAGTACCTACAACACGATTAAGGAGAAAGGAAATTAACTTGATTAGTTCATACATTTTTCTAATAATAGTCATATTTTGTGGAAGGATGACTAAGCCCCGTCACAGAGTATCGAGCCCATAGCAGATATTAAACAATTAACGATTCATCCACACTGAATCTTTTTTAATTAAAATCCATTTGTTTTCATCAAAATATACACAGAGGAGTGTATATATATATATATATATATATATATATATATATATATATATCGTGTGCGGAAATTTGTACGTCAACATTTATACGACTGGAAATTTATACGACTGACATTTGTACGAGGTAATTTAAGCTCTACCGGACTTGTTTGACTTATGTATGCGATCTACACATGATAATAACCGTGGCTTAATTTTTTTATATAAACATAAGCACAGGTGCCAAAAAAAAATAATAAAAGTAAACATTATTTAAATATTTTGAAAATAATTTCAAATTGAAAATTTTTAAATTTTATCAAGTATCACGGCGCATTAAAGGATTAACAGGTCGGTAAATGGTTATTGAATAGGTATAGGTGGTTAGGTTAGGTTAGATTAGGTTAGGCTAGGTCTGGAGATTAATGAGAAAAACTCGCAAGATTTGTTCTCCGATTTTTTAAATAACATTCGTTAGGTTAGGTTAGGTTAGGTTAGGTCTGGAGATTAATGAGAAAAAACTCGCAAGATTTGTTCTCCGATTTTTTAAATGACATTCGTTCTGTATATCGCAAGTTACAGTTTTTCTTAAATTGAAAAGTGAAATCTAGTTTCATTTATGCATTTAATTACTGTAATATGTAATTTCATAATTTGTGATAATTTGTATTTTAACTTACTTAGTTTCAAATTCAATTTTATTAACTGATCATGAATTTCTTGCGTATAACGTATAAATTACCGTCGTACAAATGCTTGGCGTATAAATTTCTAGTCGTATAAATGTTCTGGCGTACAAATGCTGGCGTATATATTTCCGTCGTACAAATGTTGGCGCACAAATTTCCAGGTTTCATACATATATATATATATATATATATATATATATATAATGAATAAGTTACCCTGAAATAAAATCAATTTTTATTATAAAGTTATATTAATATGTTTTGTAATAAGGTTTAAAGATATATAGGTGTCTTAAAGACAAATTTGTATTGAAACAATAAATGGGCGAAAGGCGTGAAGTGAAATACTGTAGTTACCCCGAAATATAATCTATTTTTAATATAGTTATATTAATATTTTTTTGTAATAAGGTTTAAAGATATACTGGTGTCTTAAAGACAAATTTGTATTGAAACACAATAAATGGGTGAAAGACGAGAAGTGAAATAGTTACCCCCTAATTTAATTTCTATTTTGTTTTAAAAATCATGGTAATGCTTTTTATGTTATAGTTTAAAGATAAATTGGTGTCTTAAGGTGAAATTTTGTTTTTGTATTAAACTTAGTTTATCATATTCGATTTTTTGTTTAAAAGATCGCCCACCCAACGTCGAATTTGTTTCGTGGTTTTCCACCATAAGAAGGTTAATTGAAAAACAATTAGCGTTCCCTTTTTTTGAGACCTTTTTGGTCTAACCCCTGGCCCCATAAATGATGTTTATGTTTAATAGCTTTGTCTATTAATTGGGTCGTATTTAGAGACCTTGTCGGTCTATCAGGAGCTGGTAAGTAAAAGCCGTGAGTAAGGTGGGTTTGGTTAGTTGATGAAAAGCTATACTTACACGATTGGTGGTTGTGGTGCTGTGCTGTTTTTTTAGTGTGGTGGTTATGCTCGTATATATTTTGCTATTGAGGCTTTGTGTATGTGTGTGTAATAATAGGGGTTCTGTGGGCGTATATATAGTCGGGGAGTGTATGTGCGTTTGTGTGTGCTTTTACTTCGTTCGAAGGTTATTAATATATACAAGCCATTTATGCCTTCTGTCTTCTAAGCCAACTAGCGGATAAAGCCAACTGCCAACTGGCGGAATTCGAGTTCTAAGCCAAGTGATACTACCCTGAACTCCCATTATGCGTTTGTGTCTCGCAGACGAAGGATGCGCTCTCTCTCTCTTTCTCTCTCTCTTTTCCTCTCTTAACTTCCTAAGCTAGGGAAACCCCTTTGGGGGTGAGGCCGCCCCAACTTCTCCCCCAAAGTGTCTTCTCTCTCTCTCTCTCTCTCTCTTAGGTTAGGGTTTTCCACCTTTTAGGCACCATAGGGGGTGGGGGTGGCAACTTGCAACAAAGGGGGTGGGTGGCTCTGGCACTCATTTGATCAACATTGCAATTGCATATGGACTCTACAAAATTTGCGGCCATACTACTAGCATCACAGTACCATGGGGAAGGGAACATAAATGTCTCCAGTACTGGCTCCCCCGCTGCCGAGAACGCTGACACGGGCAGCTTGGATCATTCTGGTACTGCCCATTCGAGATGTTCTGAGCCTCTGCCTGACTCACTTTTCATAAACTTTTGTAACATTCGTGGCCTTTTCTCAAATTTTCAATCTGTTGAACACCACCGCTTCTCCTCTTAACCTCAGCTTCTCTTCTTCACCAAAACTTAGGTGTCTGGGACGACTGACAGCAACCCCTCTTCTGTACCCTCCTACTTCTCATAGTCAATTTCATTCCAAAGGTGGATGTTGCGTCTATGTACGCAATGACTAACTTGTTTTCGTATTCCCGAACTTCAATCCTTCGAATTCTATACCCTCTGGCTGCGGCTTATATGCCACTCTTGAACTAAATACATCTGTGCTGCATACCTTTCTCCTAATTCTAATGTCTATCCAAGATTTTTTTACTACCTCACTTCCAAAGTGGAATACATTGTATCCCACTCTCCTTTCGTTGAAATATCCATTTTAGATTTCAATGTTCACCATTTCACTAACATACCTGGTGAACTAGCTTACAACTTTTCTATCCTGAATGACTAGAACAGATTGCACAGCACCCTGCACGTTTCCCGGTCACCTTAGAGTTAGGCCGTTCGAGTTCCGACCACAATTTTATTTGTTTCCTGTCCTATCGCTCCAGTTAGGCCTTTGGATCCTAGCAAGAGCAGGGGCCTTTGGCACTTTGGAGCTCTTGATTGGGAAGCCTTCAGGCAGTACCTTTCTTATTTTCCATGGAATGATTACTGGTTCCATGGCCGGGGTCCCTCCGAGTGTACTGAGCGCATCAAGGCGGACATTCCCTCGGGCATGGAGGCGTACATTTTATAATCTATTCTTCCTACTGATGCAAAAAACAACAACTTTGTTTAACTTTGCTTGTTCTAATGCTATCCGTAATAGAGAAGTGGATTTTGGAAGGTACCATCGCCATCTAACTTCTGTCTCTCACTTACATGAACGACTTTTCTTCGGGGACATTAGCACCAGACCTCCCTCCCTTAACTTATATTTCTGCCCGGAATCGTGCAAAATCTGTTCTTCGACTGGTTAAAATTTCCTTCATCAGACAAAAATGTGAAAATCTCTCCAATTCTAATTCTTCTCACTCTGTCTGGGATCGACCCAAGAACCTCTCCAACAACTTTACTATTTCTTCTTTCGGTCCTCTTTTCCATTCCGATGGCTCAGTTGTCTTCTCTTCTGCTGATAAAGGTGACCATTTCGACGAAACTTTCACCTACAACTTCACCCTGGACGATTCCCGTCCTCCATCGCCAACTCCCTCTGACTTAATTATGTTTGAAATTAGAATCCCTTCCAATGATGTTCTTTCTGCCTATCTGAACTCAACTCTACGAAGGCGTACGGTTCTGATGGTGTTCTTCCTGTTCTTCTCAAGTACTGTGTTTCTGTGCTGAAACCCTGCCCAGACGACTCGGCAAACTCTTTCGTCTTTGTCTTTTATCTGGTACTTTTCCTTCCTGTTGGAAGTTCGCTTTCATTCAGCCTATCCCAAAGAAGGGTGACCGCTCTCAACCCTCGAACTATTGTCCAGTTGCTCTTCCCTTTTTAAAGTTTTTGAATCTATCCTTAATTGGAAGATTCTTAAACAACTCTCTAATCATAATCTTCTTTCAGATCGTCAGTATGAGTTCTGCAAGGGACGTTATATTTGCAATCTTATTCCATACTGTATCTTTCTAACTCTTTGGTCATCCCCCTTTTCCGGATTTCGGTGAAACCTTCGCTATTGCGCAAGACATATCAAAAGCTTTTGATAGAGTCTGGTACAAATCCTTAATTTCCAAACTACTCTCCTTCGGTTTCTATCATTCTATCTGTGCCTTCATCTCTAATTTCCTTTCTGGATGATCTATAGCTACGGTTGTGGATGGCCACTGTTCTCCTCCTAAAATTATTAACATGTGTGTCCCTCAGGGTTCTGTCCCGTCACTCACACTTTTTCTTTTATTTATCAATGATCAATTAAGTCGCAGTTCCTGTTTTATCCACTCCAATGCCTATGATTCCATTCTTCACTTCTCGACCCGTTTCAAAAAGCGCCCCTCTGAACAGTCACTCCATGCTTCGCGTAGAATGGCTGTACACCTGAACTCTGATCTTTCTGATATCTCTGATTGGGGCAGAGAAAACCCGATGGCTTTAGTAGTATGGGCGCAAGAGGTTAGAATGCAATGCAATGTTGCAATAAGTGCCAGTGCCAACCCCCTCCCCCAGTACCAACCCAAGGGTGCCAAAAAGAGGGGGAGTGGAACTCCCCAACAAGCTGGGGGAGTCCACCTGACCTCTTTGGGGAGAGTGTGGGACGGCTTCACCCCACCAAAGGGGTATACCTAACCTAAGAGAGAGAGAGAGAGAGAGAGAGGGGGGGGAGAGAGGAAGAGAGCATCCAGCTTCTGCGAGAGGCAGAAGTTCAATGAGAGATCATGGTAGCAACTCTTGACTTAGAACTCGAAATCCGCCAGTTGGCTTAGAAGGCTTATTCCGGCTTACTCTTGACTTAGAACTCGAAATCCGCCTGTTTATTTATTTGTTTATTTAGACGAATTATTGTCTTCAATTTCACGAAATATATAGAAAATAAATACACAATCCTATACAAACGAGGAATAGATGCAATAAAAATTGATAATAATATAGGAAACACAAACGATCGAATATATATATATAATCAAAAATAAAATAAAATATAATATAATACAAAACGATAGAGTATAATCATGAATATATTAGTACAGGAAAAATATATATATATACACAAATATATTAAATAAATAAATATATTGAAAATAAGTACACATCAAAATAACTTATGATCTACTGCGCTTAACTATAACACTAAAATCGCACGTAATCGAGTCTACAGTCACATCATTATTGCTTTGCACTATGCAGTAAATACGATTTAACATTATTTCACCGCTCAAGGTGTGCAGGCGCCTATACTCGATGTAAATGGCCTTCATATCGTTCAATAATATTTTTGTGCCCACTTTACATTCGGTTGGCAAGTTATCTTTAAACACGGCTAGAATACATTCAAACGCACGCAAAAAAGAGGGTATCGTTAGCCACAACATCATTATTAAATACAAGTTTATAAACACTCCTTTCCAATTGATGGTTTTTTATTACCGACCCGAGCTTTTCAATCATGAACCCTTCTTCACAACGCATAGCGGCAATTGAAATAATCTTCCAAGTCGTAACGACAGCTGCTCATTATATAGAGGTACAATTCTTCAGGGTGAACGGTATAGGCGAGCTCTGTTCTGTACGGCACAAGTCCTTTGTACCAAAGTTCATGATATTTCGAAGAGTCTAAACCTTTTAAATAAGTATCCAGCTCTAGACCATTCTCGCCTTGTTCATTCCTACATTCGATAAATCCATCGAGCAGAGCGGTGTATGCGTATTCAAGAACCGTGTCAAAATAAATCATAACCGTAACACGCGCGTCCAATATAGGCTTCAGCTTGCGGAATCCGACTATTTCAAACATTCTGTTGAGGATGAAACGGTTTCGCGTAGGGAGAAGAACGTTATTATCAGATGCATCCTTCCACATCAGTCGTATATCAATGCATGGCTGATCGTTATTTATATACAACGTACAAACAATGGCATATAAGGGGGCATCACTAATCTGTTCTCTTCTTGTACCTACACCTGCAAGTATTTTATAACGGTCCTCACCCAACTTCTCAACTATCACAGAGACTCTATTCATCTCCTCAACACTTAAATAAATAACATGACGTTTATCAGAGTTTGCTTGTCTACAAGTCGTTTCAAGTACATAGTTAATGACACCAGTTTCACGCCTGAACACGCAAAATGACTTCGTCACGGACACATCGTACGCGGCATTGAGAATACTTATCAAAGGAAGTTCCATCGTATTCGAGGAGTGCACGTCCAGTCGATTGAAGCTCTGAGATGAATATGAGCCACAGGTGGGCGGGCCGGATCGACGGGGGAGCGAGTCCCACCATAAGCTGTTGAATCGTGTACAGATTTGTTCTAGCGTGAATCACGCGAGTACTTGTACCCATTATACCGGCCAATTTTCCGACACATGGGGTATTTTCAGTTTTAATGTTTTATGCGCACTAGACGTTCTCCACACATTAACAATCCGGTGCACTATTTGAGAGAAACATGTGACCGGTAATTGACACAGGCCTTTAGCTATAACCTCACTGCGAACCTCGTCATGACATATATGAATGTAGTGGTAAAAGTACTTTAACTTGTCCATGATGACAAGCGTTACATTCTCAGTCCCAGGATATGCGTACTCGGTATGATGCAGCATGATAAAATACCACCTGTCACACCACTCATCAACAAGACTCATTACCCATATCCGTTGCGTCTCTTCTGCATGCGTTGTTTCTTTCACCTCACGGTACATGTACGCTTTTATAAAGTTTAGTTCTACAACGTAGTCCATTACATCGTTTGTGCCGCGAAATCTGGGAATACTCTCGCCAGAATATCCATAGAGTATTTTAACATTTTGTTCCTTCCCGCGATTCAATGTAGCGTTAATAGACTCAAAGGAGTGGGGGGGGGGTAGGTCGTCTTTCAGTATTCACCACATCTTTCGACTTTACCGAATACCACTTCATAAGCGTCGAACATGCAAAATCAAAAGTAGCCATTACTATTTTTCGTCTACGTGAGAAAATACACCTCTGAGCTCCAGGGCTTGCAGAGGTCAACTGAGCAAGCCGGGTTAGAGATATGCCCAGGTAGTAGCAGAAGTCACATGACCGAGCTCACAGTGGGCGGAGCTTAGGATTGTACATATGCATGCACACAAAAGAGAAAATTAAAACCTAATTCAAAGAAATATACATAATAAATAGATATCGTTAACAATACACACACACACACACATATATATATATATATATATATATATATATATATATATATATATATATATATAAACAATCAAGGATTAAGGTATCCAGAGGGTACGGTATCATAAGTACCATGCAACTGGTAACGTTTCCTATAGGTCAGTAGGTTGGGGTGGATGGTTGCCCTCATCTTCCAAGCACACTAGATCCTTCAACGAGTCAAAGTTAATGACTCGTCGGTTCGCATGGTTAAGCGTGATACCCTTTGCCTTCATGATATATTTCATATCCTCCCCCACCCTCACCCGTACTCCATAAGTTTTTGGCCGTGTTGATAAAAATGAGTCAACGTATGAATCCTCACCATACTGATCCTTGATCTCGTCAGTTAACTCTCCGAGGATTTTTCCAATAGCAAGCATGTATTCACCCTCCATCTCTGTGAACATTACGATATCTGTGACAGCGTACAGCACCCACCGCCCAAGAGAGTGCAGTAGTCCCCAAAGCACAGGCCGTTGTGAAGCTAGCTACAGGTATGTTTGTAACCCGTGAGTATCTGTGGTCAGTTCGGTGATATTTTACTTTATTATGTATGTTTCTATATTATGTATGTTTCTATATCGTAGTACACGGTTATACAATGGCTATTTTTAGGCTTAGCATCTTAACAATTTGGGAACCTTCATGGGCAAGGTAACGTTAAATATAAGCCGTTTTTTCACCTTCGGTATCAACTCTTCGCGGATACCCCGAAGCTTCTACCTTATCCTTCAAAAAAGCGTTTATATATTGCGTGAAAAGGTTGGGTAGCTTCTGAAACCTCCACACCTGATATATCTTCAATATTCTGTATCCATGGCGAATGGCTAGGTCCACCTCAGGGCTTGTATATACACCTCTGATCTAACGCTGGTTGTTTGTATGATTACAATCCCCGTTGTTCTCCTCTGAGCACTTCACGCACAGGGGAAACATGAGCTTGTGATCTATAACAACGGGTAAGATCGGCATCCATAAATCACGAGGGGGGAGCACGTCTACGAAAGAGAGTCCAAAGTAGCGTTCACTCAAGTTAGCTGAAAACTTCTCGATGGTTGGCATGGCGGGGCCCACCATTTTTTCAGGTGCACCCACGGGGTACGGATTATTCTTCATTACATAGGGATATAAAGAATAGAAGTCGTAGTAATGGAGTTTCACGCCCTCTGAAAGTGGAAAGTATAGCTTGAATGGGTTTGTGCGCTCTCCGAACAAGCTGTCGCCGCATTTCAGAGGATCCAACACCATTGAACGCTTGATGACCCTTATTTCTTCACGGTACTGTCCATCTGTTTCCATCCGTGCATCATACTCATGCTCCCACAAGATCTTGTGAGTGAACTGGGAGCCTATAAGCTGATCGCGGTTGCGGGTCCATACAAGACTTTCAGCAGGAGATCTACCGTGGATATCTCCTACGATTCCACACTCAGGACTTGGACATCCATGCCACCAGCAACCGTCAAAGGAGTACACTGTCTTCTCACCAGTGGTACGGTTTTTGCTTAGACCATCAACCTAAAAAACACGACCTTAATGGGTTCTTCCCCCCTGTTGCGGGCTTGCTTTATGTATACACCGGTCTGTTGCTGTAGGTGTATGAGCCAGTAAATAGCCTTTTGCCCATAACTGCGGGGATTCTTTCTGTGTATGAAGGCTAAGGTGTCCTTAGGCATGAAGTTATTTTTTAACACCGTAAAACATAATGAGGCGATGGTGGTTGTGACTTGCAATGGATCGCATTTGAAACGGGCTATGTACAATTGTACATCCTTCTAAATGCCTGGAAACATACTCTAAGCACGCGTACATCATTCACGCAATAACTTTCACATTCATCAGCTATACTGTATGGACTAGCTTCACAAAAACTGATGTAGTAGCGGTCAAAATCTTCACGCTCACTATCACTCATGTTGGTGTACTTCAAGTAATGTTTGTGTGAAGGTAGTCCAACGTAATTTAAAGTTTCGTTAGTGAGGAATGTGAAAGGGAACTATCTTTTTGAAACTTCAGCGGCTACGCCCATCACCTTCAGTAGCTTTGCTAATTTACAAGGAATGAATAATAAAGTATCTTTAAACTGAACATTACCTTTTATCTGCATCTATAATAGTTTGTTGCCTCTTTTCATGGGATCACCTGTAAATATCTCAGATGACTCGTGTTCAAGCAACTCCTTATAAAGGAACTGTGTGTCAAATTTTGCTCCGCTATGGGCAAGAATATACATTCATTTTTTTGAAGTTGTCCTCTAGCTTGACAATATAGGATACAGAGAGTTTCACAGGGCTCTCGTGTGCAATCGTATTAAAAACGTCTGTCCGTTTACCAGATTTGTGACACTCATCACACTCGATCTCCATGCACTCATCACAGCGTTCGTGTATGTTTCTATATCGTAGTACACGGTTATACAATGGCTATTTTTAGGCTTAGCATCTTTCATATAACATACATGCTTTACTCCGGCCGCCTTATATTTCTCATGGCATGTAGAACAGTGAATTTCATCACATTTATGCTTGAAATTCCCCCAATTATCCATCATGTGAAACATACCGCACTTACAAATCCTCATTTTCCTGCAAGTGCCAATTGATTTATAGAGCTCAAAGCATTTATTATTGAAAAATGTACATCTACACCCATTACATTCCCTCTTCTCAGCTTCAACTACATGACTTTCACATTTGCGGCTTTTACAGTGCTCACATTCCATGTAGCATTCCTTACAATGTTTCACAATATCATCAGCAAACTCGAGACATCCCTTACACAAATCATGATGCCTTCCATATTTTCGACTTTTATCATAACTGGCGTAGAGAGTCCTTATATTAGGAATGGGGAGATACGATGTAGGGGTCTTGTACGATCTCTCACACAGCTTTTAAAAATATACACAGTTCTACGACGATCATCCATTCCAAATACAACAATACGGGCATTCATTTCCTGCTCTACCCTTCTCAGTTCTTCAGGACCCATGTTACACTCAAACTCAAGCTTACAATCTGAAGCTAGTTTACGGGCGCGCTGCACAACCGTAGGCAGCCAGATATTATACGCGATTGTATTTAGTACTGTGAACATATGAGCTAAGACTATTGCTATAAAGCCCCAACCACGATCAACGTTTAAATGCTTTCTGTAAATAACCGGATAATTGAAATTAAGAGTATATTGTGTGCCACTATAACACGCAACCCGGATTCCTCTGTCAATATCTATCGTGAAGTTGTTCATATTGAAGGCTGTACTACTTTCAGAGACCTGCATTATACGGTTCTAGGGCAATTGCGTCCTGGTCAAGTGCGTCCCGGACAAATGCGTCCCGGTCATTGGCGTCCCTGGACAATTGCGTCCCGGACAATTGCGTCCAGGACAATTGCGTCCCGGACAATTGCGCACTTCTCCAACTACTATATGAAGTTTATTTATTAGAGAATTGAATAGAAAGTTAGTATCGGAATTTCAAATATACTTTTCATTTTAACCTATTAAACTTGTTATATGTTCATAAGTTCTGTTCGAAACTGTTCTCTAAAACTTTATCCATCATCAGCAACATCATTGTCAAATTTTATGGGTTACGTCCACTTAAGATAAAGTTAGTTTCGTTAGTTTTAACGAAAATATCACAACTTAACCTAACCAATTGTCAAGGGCATACAGTTGACCTAACTGGGCAATCAATTAATCTAACGAGGCATTATATCCCATACAAAATTACAATAACAAACATACTCGTCCCTCGTCATTGGCGTCCCTGGACAATTGCGTAGGTGAAGTCACAATGAACTTTCTGTTCACTTCTCTAATAAATAAACTTCATATAGTAGTTGGGGAAGTGCGCATTTGTCCGGGACGCAATTGTCCTGGACGAAATAAAACCGGACGCAATTGTCCAGGGACGCCAATGACCGGGACGCATTTGTCCGGGACGCACTTGACCAGGACGCAATTGTCCTGTCACCCATTATACGACTCAAGATATATTTTATGTCTACAGTTGCCAAGCGTCTGAATGGTATTACTACCCAAAAATCATCTACATCCCCGTCATCTAATCCGAACCTGAAGGACAACCTCGTCCTGACTTCACTTCGTCGCGGTTCTGAAGGGCAAACTCCACAACACGTTCAACTATGCGTTGCAGTCCAACACCGTTGCTATTCAGGGATCCAGGGTCAACCCTGACCACGTACCGATTTCTAGTAAGGGCAGGGGTGGGGGTAGTTGTGTGCACCAACTCGAAAGTTATACCTTCCTCCACAGCACGAGAAGCTCCTGCTGTTGGTGTGGAGGGAGTACCTGGAATTGAACAGGAATAAGGAGGTATATTTCAAGAAAGTACTATTGTGGGGTTTGTGTGGGGGCCTAACAACCAGCGCAATCCTGGCACGCTTTATACCTGACATGGAGGGTTCTTCATCATGCTTCCTCTTTGAATTGTCGCGTGCTACAGGCATCGCTGCTGAGGGTTCGTCAGCTGGGATGTAGTCTGTACCTACACGGTCATCGTGGTCATCTGTAATATCGATGATGGGGAGTTGTACATCGTCGTCATTCACGGTTCTGTGGAAAAAGAAAAACAAGAATATAAGGAGCAGCACTTAAATTTTGTTATATTTTGTAAATGACCCACTTAGGGGTGTGACGTGTTAGAGATGGAATCTGTAGAAAAATTCAGGTTCACGAGCCCATCCACATGTATTATATCTTGCCCTACAGGATGTGGTAAAACTGTGTTTATGCTTAAAATCATTAAAGATAAGGATGAGATATTCTCAAAATTTGTGCATAAAGTAATATGGTGCTATTCGACGTATCAATCAGTGTTCAACGAGTACCAAAATGATATTTTGTTCCACAAAGGTGTATATGACGTTAATTCGTAAAGGGAAATGAGCATACAGTCATTGTAATTCACGATCTCATGTTGGAAATTAATAAAACGTTTGCCGAGACATTTACAGTGTTCTTCCACCATCTTAGCATAAGCATGTTCTTCATCAATCAGAAACTATTTTTCAAAAATAGATACATGTGCGATGTGTCGTTAAATACACAATATCTAGTTTTATTCGCGCAACGGAGAGATGTGTCACAAATTGGGGTATTAGTCAATCAAATGTTCCCGAATCAGCTTAAGGAATTTTTTGAGGTTTATAAAGAAGCTACAAGTCGGCGTTACGGATATTTGCTTTGTGACCTTCATCCGCGAAACACGTTGAGGGTGCTTCTAAGAACGCATATATTCCCAAGCGAGACTGAAAAGTTGTATATTCCAGAATGACAAATATGCTTAAGAAATACAATGAATTAATAAAAATCTATCAAGGATTGCCCTGGGGACTGCAACAGATGTTTATTAAAAATTTCGACTCTGACTCAAAATGCATCTGTGAAATCTCTTACTGTCATGTTATAAAATGTAATGTACCAATGAAACCCCCTCAGAAGGCTCGCTTAAGTCGTTACAAAACATAATACGTATGCTCGCCCGTACAAAGAGGGGGCTCATTCCTCCCCATCTTATTTTCAGTTTTGGGACCTTTTCTGACTAGATTAATATGATGAAGTAAGCGGTAGTGATTCCGCACGAGGTGTATGCTTCACTGCAAAGTTCAAAGACTCCAGAGACGGTTCTAGAGCCGCGTAAAAGCAGGCTTAAAAGAATGGAAAGCGAATTGATAGACCTATTAAACAATGAAAAGTCACCTGATGAGAAAAGGATCTTTTACCAGGAGGATTTGCAGAAATTTCTTCATGAGTATGAATATTATAAGAATCCGACAGATCTCCCCGTGGTTATTAGGCACAGTCCGAGCAACGATGAGCATGGCGACATTGGACCTGGGCCCGACGTTAGAGCTGACCAACCAAAGAATAACGGAACGCAACACATCGAGCATGTATTAAAAAGCAGTCTCCCACATACATTGAGGAATAAAGGCTTAAGTCTTTATAATCTATTGAGTGAGGACCCCATCATACAGTGCACCGATACAGGCGAGATCATTGTTGTAGGAACAAGGGTACAGGGATCCAATATCGTCGACATTGTCCATGATCTGGTGAGAATGTGGGACAGGCACTCACAAACAGGATGGAAGCATATTAAAGCAAGATTACAAGTAAATGTCCCCAAAACACTGATAGGAAATCTGAATAGGTTAAAAGACTTGGAGCAAGTCTCGCATGTGTCACAACTGAGTACGCCATCACCCCCAGCAGTAGCATCTCTAAGGAGGAGAAAGAAGAAACCAAACGGCCAATCTTATGCACGTGTCTCTAAAATATGCAAATGGCTAACATATTAGGAAAACGGTATTTTGACATTTCTAACCCCGCCTCCTATGGAGGTGTTAATAGACTGTACAGAGGTGTTTACAATGATGGAGTAGGGAAAAACGATGTTGAGAGGTTTTTGCGGGAGCAGGATGCTTATACACTTCATAAGCCGGTGAGCAAAAAGGTTTAAAACGGCCAAGACAACAGCGGCTTCGATTGACTTCATTTGGCAAGCGGATTTAACAGACATGTAAAGATATTCAGTGTATAATGATGGATACCGCTCCATCCTGATGTTGAGAGAAAACAGGGTTGCTGGCTATTTTTATACGGATATGGGGAAAGAATTTATAGGCCGACCTTTTCAAAACATGTTGACAGAATTTAATATCAGTTACTACACTAGCAATTCTATACCTAAGGTCTCTTTAACTGAAAGAGTTCAACGTACCATAAAGGAAGGCCTGCATCGCTATTTTACACATAAAAACACAGAGATATATAAACATTCGGGGATCATTGGCCTCGTCATACTACAGTTCACACCACCGTACGATTGGCACAACACCTAACGAAGTTTTAGAAAGAGGTACGCGCCCAGAGCGTGATGTGAGAAGAGATGGAACACTGCCACCACACTCTAACACTTCAAAATCAATGATTATGTAAGGCTATCGCGTTCGGAAAATAAATTCGCGAAGGGATTTGAGCAAAGATGGAAACGTGAGATTTTTAAAGTTAGGGCTCTGAGGCCTAAAGGCAAGATAATGCTGTATTGTGTTGAAGATTTGAATGGGGAAGAAATCGCAGGAGGCTTTTACCATGAGGAGTTGCATAAAGTGGCATTTAATTTAGGAAAAAATGTGTTTAAAATTGAAAAAAATTTAGGCAGCAAAGGTTTAGGAAAGAGAAAAATGTACCTGGTGAAATGGCTAGGGTACCCAGAAAGCTTCAAGACCTATATAAAAGGTGCTACAATAATGAAGCTTAAATATTATGCAACATGGCGCCTAACCACCTCTCTGTCACACTACCGTCCTCTTCTTCTCTGTCTGTACATGCTAACAACACCCTGGCCAACTTTGTAACAGAACTCAATGGTCCCATTGAATTGGAACGTGATTCGTACGAAGTTGGTGTTTGTGAATTTCATTTAGCCACCAAATTTTTAACTCTTGAAAATGAACAGATCATATTTCTGATTCTTAGAAGAGTCGACGAGTGTGAAAAATTAGGCATAACCTTAGACAACACTATGCGATGAGTCCTGTTCGGTGGAGTACAGTACTATAGTACAAATGTAACTACGAATCGGTCATTATGACAGAGCCACGGACATTGTAACGGACTTAAAAAAGAGTCTTGAAAAGTCGTACCTGACAAACGACTTACTTTTTGAAGTCGTAAACATACACAGGCCTGCACGCACGTTGAAGTTAAAATCAACGATTAGTAGAAATATTAAAGACAAAGAGCTGTTCACAATTGTGGCCGAAGGTCGATATAGTGCAGCCTTCCAAAGAGACACCTTTCACGAGGCACAACATGACTTGTCCAGCTTAATGTATCAGTTGAAATTGGAGAAATTGGGTGAAAGCTATCCATCCCCATACATGTGCTATATTTACAGCAATATTGTGGAGCATCAATTTGTTGGGGACACCTAGGCGCGCCTGCTGTGCATTGTACACATTCCCAACCATAGATGAGGGAGTTTGAGCATTACATATAACAAGCCCCATTATGTGAATGTTGCGACTAATCTTTTAACCAATATCTCGATATATATAAGAACGATTGAGGGAAAAAATTTCCCCTTCGGTGATGGGAGAGTGAAAGAAGAAGAAAGAAGAAGAAGAGGGTTACCAACACGTGGCGTTAAACGTAAAAGGACATAAAAAAGAAGAGTTCTAAGCGAATGAAGCCTCTGGTTGATCATTTTTTTAATTGATATAAGCTGAGGATACTGCTCTCTCGAATCATAGGCTGATTACTACTTGTCGAGAGAGATGGCACTATTTCTGACTCGTCATGGCGCGCTTCATCCATCCCTTTAGCTCACAATGTTGTAAATCGGAGCTGTCCCCTCTTTGATATGCCGCCTACACAGGTTTCTATTGAGCATAGTGACTTTATTAAAATTAACCCATTAAACACAATTAGTTCCCCGAGTGCCCCTATAGAATTCGTGATACCCAGCTCAGACCCATAATTTTTTATCCAAGCTACATGCACATGTACGCTAAACTGCGTATAGCCCATTCAAATGGAACGGACTACGATGATAGTTACTCTGCATATCCTGAAACCAACTTTCTACACTCCATAATTCAGCCAGAGTGAGGTGTATTTAAATCAGATCAACATCTCGGCAGGAACGGGCTATTGTCACCTACGAGCATATCTGGAAAATGTTCTCAACTTTCCAAAAGAATCGAAGGCTACCTTTTTAACTGCCGAGGGCTATTATCAGACAAAAGACGAAAGTGGTATAAAGAATAAATTTAAAAATTCTGAAAAGAAGATATACTAGTGTTTTGGACATCTGCATACAGACTTCACGTTCCAGGAGAAACTGCTTATGAATGGGGTGGATATGAATTTGAAACTCACCCGCACGAATCCTGAGATCTGCATAAATCTGGGACCTGATCAAGAAGAGGGCGCAAAACCCGGTGATTCACATCATGGAAACATACCTGCGTACCTGCGCGTACGGCGAGTGAAATTAAGTTCGCCGAAATATGTAGAAATTGAAAAACATTTAATACACGCTACAGTAAAATACCCAATTAACATGGTACAGATCAAACTATACACGGTACCCGCAGGGCTGGACTCGAAGCAGCTAGAAAACGTGGCCCCGGGAATTCTACCTGAAAGGTTATTAATTGGAATGCAGGATCATGCGTCGACGAATGGAAAATATAAAGAGAGCACCTTAAAATTCGAGAATTTCGGCCTTAAAAATATAACTTTATACGTCAATGGCGTTCCGTTGGCCGGGACTATGGATAAAGACTACTCATCAGACGTTGTGTTCCCGCTCTGTGCAAGAGCCTATAGTAACGTGGCCCATATTGCTGGTGGCTCTGACGAGCTTGGGATTGGCATAACGCAGAAAGAATTTGTCGATCAATTTAACCTTTACCCATTTGATATTACCCCCGACTTATCTGCTAGTGTAAATACTCACTTAAGTCCACAACAAAGTGGGAGCATCTCAGTCAGATTGGAATTCGGCGACCCTATAGACGCGTCTATTAGTGTACTAGTATACCTCGAATCACAAGCTCTAATAGAGCTCGACCTCTTCAGGAACGTTGTCACAGACTTTTAAAATGGACGCGAATACATTCCAGAGAGTAATGAAAAGTGACCGAGTCAAACGCTCGAAATTTATTGGTGTTTGCGAAGAATAAAACATTGAAATTGCCATCTACGAGAGATTGGTGTAGTCTTATTGTCAATACGGACATTGTAGAGAGTGAGGGAATTCATTGGTTTGCAATCTATTTTAAAAATAGGGAAAGAATGTACTATCTTGATTCATTCGGCACTCAGCCCTGGAGTGACCCTGTTGTGGTACAATTTATGAACAGCTGCATGTTCTTGAAATTGTCTGGAAACCTTACCGTTTCGAAGTATATTTTAGTAATACTTGTGGCATGTACTGTCTTTCATTTCTCCTGCACATGTCATGTGGGAGGGGATTTATAAATTTTTTAAATTATTCGATTGGTGCGATACTTAGATGAATGATGAAATGGTATGCAGACAGATAAAAAAAGGTTCCCATTTGTGCGCACTCGCTGTATTGTGTAAAGTTTTACGTGTGGCTATATAATTGTAACTATATTGTGTAAATTGCTTTTGAATGTATTCTAGCCGTATTTAAAGATAACTTGCCAACCTAATGTAAAGTGGGCACAAAAATAATATTGAACGATATGAAGACCATTTACATCGAGTATCGGCGCCCGCACACCTTGAGCGGTGAAATATTGTTAAATCGTATTTACTGCGTAGTGCAAAGCAATAATGATGTGACTATAGACTCGATCACGTGCGAGTTTAGTGTTTTAGTTAAGCGCAATAGAACAAAGTATTTTTATGTATATTTATTTTCAATATATATATTTATTTAATATATTTGTGTGTATATATATATATATATATATTTCCTGTACTAATATATCGATGATTATACTCCTTCGTTTTGTATTGTTATTTTTTGTTATTTTATTTTTTATTATATATATATATACACTCGATCGTTCGTATTTCTTATATTATTATCAATCCTTATTGCACATCCATGATGAAATGGTATGCAGACAGATAAAAAAAAGGTTCCCATTTGTGCGCACTCGCTGTATTGTGTAAAGTTTTACGTGTGGCTATATAATTGTAACTATATTGTGTAAATTGCTTTTGAATGTATTCTAGCCGTATTTAAAGATAACTTGCCAACCTAATGTAAAGTGGGCACAAAAATAATATTGAACGATATGAAGACCATTTACATCGAGTATCGGCGCCCGCACACCTTGAGCGGTGAAATATTGTTAAATCGTATTTACTGCGTAGTGCAAAGCAATAATGATGTGACTATAGACTCGATCACGTGCGAGTTTAGTGTTTTAGTTAAGCGCAATAGAACAAAGTATTTTGATGTATATTTATTTTCAATATATATATTTATTTAATATATTTGTGTGTATATATATATATATATATATATATATATTTCCTGTACTAATATATCGATGATTATACTCCTTCGTTTTGTATTGTTATTTTTTGTTATTTTATTTTTTATTATATATATATACACTCGATCGTTCGTATTTCTTATATTATTATCAATCCTTATTGCACATATTCATCGTTTGCATAAGAATGTGTATTTATTTTCTATGATGTAATGGTGTTTTATTTAATTCTTTCGGTTGTATATATAAACGATATTATTATTTAATTATATGTATACCAAATGGCTGGTTACGCAATCTAAACCGACTGATGGATTTCTAAGCTAACTGTCAAGAATATCTGAATAGAGCAATCTGGCAGCTGAAAAGTTAATTAATATATAAACATACACCTGCCTTCTAGGTATTCTAAGTCAACTGGCGGGTTAAGCCAACTGACGGATTTCTAAGCCAACTGTGAAAAATATATGCTTTAATTAAATAAATAGCGCAATCTGGCAACTCAACCCTAATAATATACACCTGAACAAACCATTTACGTCTTGTAAGCCAGAATAAGCCTTCTAAGCCAACTGGCTTCTACGCCAACTGGCGGATTTCGAGTTCTGAGTCAAGTATTGCTACCATGATCTCTCATTCATTGACCTTCTGCCTCTCGTAGAAGCTAGATGCTCTCTTCCTCTCTCTCTCCCTCCTCTCTCTCTTAGGTTAGGTATGCCCCTTTGGTAGGTGAGGCCGTCCCATCTTCTCCCTCAAAGAGGTTAGGTGGACTCCCCAGCTTGCTGGGGGAGTTCCCCTCCCCCTTCATTGCAGCTTGGGGGATAACCCCCTCTCCCTTTGCAGCATTGACTTGTTGCAAGACCCCCCTTGCTGCATAACCTATTGCAACATTCTCCCTCCCCCATTTGCAACATTGATAAACATTTGCAATTGCAATATCCTCTAACCCTTTGCGCCCATGCTACTGTTTTGAATCAGTTAATCAGTATTTTCAATCTTTCACCTACTCATCCAGTCAACTCTGGAACTATTTTCTTGTCTTCTTTCCTCCAGTGTATGATCTCCAATCTTTCAGAAACAGAGTGACCAGGCATCTTGATTTTGGCTCTCTTCTTCCATTTTTGCGCGAATTCGCCCTCAGCTCCTCGTTTCTGCATTAAAAAACTTCATTAATGTTTCAATGTTGTTTTGTAATTTTTCTGCCATCTTCATTTGATGTTGTTTGCATATATTTTTGTCATCCTTGAAAGACGATACAACACTGTTCTCAATGTCTGCATATATGCCTCCATTCATTATGATAAACAGCAAAGTCGATAATACTGTACACTACCTTGTCTGATAATTTGATAAAATTTTTACAACCTTCACATCTATACAAGTGTTTCCGTTAGCGTATGATATATATATATATATATATATATTTAATTAAATGTGTGTGTATATAAATATATATATATACATGTGTATATATATATGTATATATATTAGGGTGTCACTTTTGGACTTTTTTTGAAAAGTTATGGTGCTTACCTCTTATATTGTGACACATTGACCAGAAACCATGAATAAACAACAAAAAGACAATCGGGTAATATTTAGGGTCCCCGCCCCCATTTGAAAAATAAGCCCCCTATTCACACAAAAAAATGGTGATTTTTGGAGATATTTTTGGTCATAGTTTCCTTACTAATCATGTATTTCAAAAATTTTGATAGCGGTATCCTCTTATTGTGAACGTTTTAAAACTATTTTAGTTGTATACGGTGCTGATATTTGAGTGAACCTTATGAAGGTTTTCCCTCTGTTTTCATTTCTATAACCTTTATTTACAGTATTTCCAGGTTTTATCTACAAAAAGTATGCAATATAACCAAATAAATTTGCTTTTCTTTTAGAATTCTATTATAAATTTGCTGAATTTCATAGTTTATTAAAATTGGTCAATAGTCATGGCTAACAGTAAGCCAATATTAAGAACAGACCTAAGAAAATATGATTCTTTATTGGGAATGGGAAAGTTAGTGGAAGACATATGCGCAAGTGAAGGAAGCATGCTTCCAACGAATAGTGAAGTTCTCAGTCACTTTTTCTTCTTGAGAAGGGTTCAAATGAAAAGCGACAATGTGTCAAAGGAAGAAAATATTTTGAGAGTATTAGATAAGGTAGAAAAGGTGTGGATTATGGCTGGCATACCATCAAAATCCGTTAGAAAGCAGAAAGGACCCAAAAAAATGTGGGATTTGATAAAAGAGCATGAGAAGTTGGCTAAAAATATGAAGAAATGTTATGAAACCCAAAAAACATTTTTTCTCTCTCGTTTAGATAACTTATTTGATATATCAACTGAAAATGTATGTCATGAGATCCAAAATGATACATTGAGAACTATACAACAGAAGAATGAGGATCTTCGCTTTTTGGAAGATCAGCGAAGTGCTAGAATATATTCTCTGGGTCCGATCGATAAAGCTTACGTAGCCAAACTGATCAAAAAGACTGCTAGAATAGAAGGTGAAGAACGAAGAAAATTGAAAGAAAAAGAGCGAAAGGCATTAGAAGAAGAGACACACAAACTTGAATCATCTGAAGGCGAGTTAGTGGACTCAAGTAATGGTGAAGATGATTTTACTCCGAGCCCAGGCCCATCAAAACGTCCTAAGTTACTACAGTCAACATTAATATCTAATACAGCTGATCGTTTAGGACTATCATTCGGACAACGCTCGACATTTGCATCTGTGGTAGTAGCTGAATGTGGGCTAGACTTAAAAGAGATGTCATTATCGAAAAGTACTTCTGCGCGAGGAGGAAAGCAGAATCGATTGGCAATACTTATATCGGGAGAGAATGTTGACAAACTTCTCTCGATACCCGATATCGGTGTCTCAACTGGATCGACACAAGATTGTACTGTTTTTAGCACAATCCAAGAATGGAAATTACAGGATAAGGTTTAAGGAATGGTATTCGATACTACTTCATCCAATACTGGTTGGATAAAAGGGGCTTGTAAAGTACTGGATGACTTCTTTGGAAAAAAATATTATGGCTCGCTTGTCGCCACCATATGGCAGAACGAGTTTTGTCAGCAGTGTATCTAAAGGTATTTGGAAAATCTACTTCACCCGAAAACGAATCTTTCAAGACCTTCAGAGATGTTATATGGGAGAAGCTAGATACTAAGCAACCCTTGAAACAGCTATCTATCAATGACAGACATCTCAAGGACCTGAAAAAATGCGTCATAGATTTTATGACAGATTTGCTCAAAGATAACCAGAGCCTTCCCAGGGATGATTACAAAGAGGTAGCTGAAAAAACTATACTCGTTTTAGGAGAAATTCCTGCCAGAGGAATATATTGGATCAAGCCAGGAGCTCTCCATCACGCCAGATGGATGGCTGCCATATTGTATACGAATAAGATGTTAGCATTTTCAGACCAAGCCGGATATGATAATGTTACAATAAAAATGCTGAAAAGAGTATGCTTGTTTACATCGCTGATCTACTCCAACACTCTAAAAGGTCATTACTGGTACCTATCTCAAGAACTTGTAACCCTTTCTCTCTTTGGAGATTTACCTCATCGTGAAAAGGAAAAGGTGGCCAAAGAACTTTCCTCTTTCAATCAACTACCAGAATTGAAACAGGGTAAGCCGATATTTCCTATCCTAAAAGAACGAACTCAAATTCAGCAATTAGTTGGTCCAAACTCATGGTTTGTATTCAAAGTCCTTGGTTCAACGGGAGATTGGATAAGGACTCCAGCTGTCACGTGGGACAGCAACAATGATTTTCAACGGATGAAGAGAATACTCTCTTCAACTAAGGTTGTTAATGACACTGCAGAAAGGGGTATCAAACTTTTGCAGGATTTTCATGGCTCATGTAGGGATGAAGGTGAATTTCAGGCATTGCTTCAAGTTGTAGAGGAAAACAAGCGTGTTTTCCCAAAGTTTTCCAAACAATGTCTCTTGAATTTGTAATTTCTTTCCATTTATAATTTCATTTCACTTACAATTTTTCATTATAATTTCAAGAATAGCACTTTGTTTCTATTTGATTGAAATTGTTTTGTGTTTGTGTTTCATAATAAAAAATTAAAAAAACGATGGGGGGGGCTTATATTTTTTTAGATTAATAAAAATTTAAGTCTACAGTCGTCATTTCTTTTTTTTTTTGCAAAATTTACCAATTTTAATCTACTAAACATGTACAAAGTTGTTCCCACTTTGAATCTCTAAACCAAAAAAGTGTTGCTTATTTAAGCCCATCTGCTTTTTTTATTGATATTTCCGAAGCCCATCGCCGCAGAGCTGCATTGGGATGATGCTCTATGGATGGCGGTGACATCCAAAATATATACGATAATATTTTATTGCAGTTCAGATCTTCCAAAGATATAAAACAGCAGCATTTTTCTCTTAGAAAATGCATCAAAATGACCAGAGATATAAAAAAAAAATTTAACTCAAAGGTTAATAAAAACTATTCAGATTGAAGCGCATTATTATTCTCTACATTTTGGTAGCAAAATGTTTGAAATACGGTGATTAGTAAGGAAACTATGACCAAAAATATCTCCAAAAATCACCATATTTTGTGTGAATAGGGGGCTTATATTTTAAATGGGGGCGGGGACCCTAAATATTACCCGATTGTCTTTTTTTTGGTTTATTCATGGTGTTTTATCAATTAATTTGTCACAATATAAGAGGTAAGCACCATAACTTTTCGAAAAAAGTCCAAAAGTGACACACCCTAATATATATCATATGTCTAACGGAAGCACACTTGTGTGTGTGTGTGTGTGTGTGTGTATATATATATATATATATATATATATGATATATATTTTTCACATGTTACTTTCGTGAAATAATTTTCATATATATACTGTATATATGTGAGTGTGTGTGTGTGTGTGTGTGTGTGTGTGAGACTGAAGAAACAGTGGGTTCTGTACCTGACAATGAGAAAAAAACGTGCATACAATAAATTACCTTTTAATATCGCGTTCATGAATGTTATGAATAAAACTAAACAGGGGAGGACATCCAAAGGCTATTTTAACACGACTTATTGTCGACGCATATTATCGTTTCTACAGCGAAAGAGTACTTAAAACCGCAAACCCATTACGAAATATTAAATTTGCAATACGCCCCCAATTTGCGCACCATTTCATCCTAAACTAATCCTTTGAGCAAGAATTATGAGCTAGAATATCCATTTATATTCTAGATTGTAGTGTGTGTGTGTGTGTGTGTGTCAACTTGTCTTAAATCCTTCTTTATTTCCCATGTGCAAAACAAAATTTATAGGATTTTCTTTTTGTTTATCTTTTTTTAAATGAAAACTTTTTAAAGATATTGAACTATATAACCTGGAGTTTGAAGCGCGCGCGCGCGCGCACACACACACACCACACACACACACAACACACACACCATTTATATATACCCAGATTTCACCGTTGGTCAATCGAATGATAATACATGGTTAACAATGCATGGTTAGCAATGCATGTATCAACTATCCATTGACCAACGATGTCACCGAGATTAATTTATATATATTCTGGACATTGGCTTCTTTCTTGGGAAGCGGCATTTTAAGATGAATAAAATGACAAACGCTTACATGTTAGGCCTAAAACTACATTACAAAGTTCCTTAAATTTAAGCTCTATACATAACACTGAATCACTTTTCATAAATTTCTGCAACATTCGTGGCATTTCCTCATATTTTCAATCTGCTGAACACCACCTTTCCTCCTCTAAACCTCACTTTCTCTTCCTCAGTGAAACTCAAGTGTCTGGGACGACTGACAGCAACCCCTTTTTTGTACCCTTCTACTCTCTCTATACTCAATTTTAGGGGTGTACTGATTAATCGGTATCGGCATTGGTAGAATCAGCCATTTTGGGACATCTGCATCAGCCAAATTTAACCGATTCCTCTTACCAATTCTTTAAAATTTTAAAATTTTCATTACAAAACAAAATCTAGATTTATAGAAAATTTAACATACACTTGTGATAATTTATACTAATTTCAAAATAATTATATAAAAATATTTTACAGTCACGAAAATGGCGAAAGTTACTGAGTTAAGCTGACCATAAATTTACATTTTCTCTAACTAGTGAGCTAAGAAAAAACATTTATAAAAATTTTAAATGTAAAAATATGAAAACTGAAAATTTCCACATCGGATTGTAAAATTTATGAAGGGAATTGATTTTTTAAAATAAAAGCAAAGAATCGACATCGACATCAGCTAAATTTTGGAATCGGTACATCACTACTTAATTTCAATCCAAAGGTGGATGTTGCACATATTTACACAACGACCTAACTTGCTTTCGTATTCCCGAAAGTGAATCCTCCATATTCTACACCCTCTGGGAAAGGCTTACATGACAATCTCAAACATCTGCGCTATCTACCTTTCTCCTAATTCTACTGACTATTCAAAATGCTTTGACTACCTCCCTTTCAAAGTGGAATAAATTCTATCCCACTCTCCTTTTGCTGAAATCTCCATTTTAGTGCCTTTGACACTTCGGAGCCGCTGATTGGAAGACCCTTAGACAGTACTTCTCTGATTTCCCATGGAAAGATTATTGCTTCTGTGGCCGGCGCCCCTCCGGGTGCACTGAACGAATGACGGAGGTGATTCACTCATAAACAGAGGCGTACTTCCATATTCCATTCCTAGTACATATACAAAAACCTTGATTTAACTTTGCTATCCACAACAGAAAGGAAGCTTTCGAAAGGTACCGTCACCATCCAACTTCTGACTCACTCAGCTTATATTTTTGCTCAGAATCGTGCAAAATCTGTTCTTCAACTCGCCAAAAGTTTCTTCATCCGACAAAAATGTGAAAACCTATCCAATTCTAATTCTTCTCGCTCTTTCTGGCATTTAGCTAAGAACCTCTTCAACAACGTTATTCCTTCTTTTCATCCTCTTTTCCATTCCGACAGCTGAATTGCCATCTCTTCTCCCGAAAAAGCTGAACTCTTCGCTCAAACTTTCGCTTCCATCTTAACCCGTGAGGATTTCCGTGCTATTCCTCCGTCTCCTCCTCCCTCTGGCTTAATTATGTCTGAAATGAAAATCTCTTCCAAAGATGTTTTTTCTACCATATTTGGGCTCAACTCTAGGAAGGCGTACGGTCTTGATGATGTCCCTCCTGTTCTTCTCAAGTACTATGTTTCTGTGCTGAAACTCTGCCTTGGCAAACTCTTTGGTCTCAAAAGAACGGTTACCCGTCTCAATCCCAAACTATCGTTCAGTTGCTTTGATTTCTTCCCTTTCTAAAGTTTTTTAATATATCCTCAATAGGAAGATTCTTAAACACCTTTGTTCCCACAATCTTCTTTCAGATCGTCAGTATGGGTTCCGTCAGGTACGCTCTTCTGGCAATCTTCTTGCATATCTCCTTGACTCTTTGGTCATACTCCTTTCGGGATTTCAGTGAAATTTTTGCTATTGCGCTAGACATATCAAAACCCTTTGATAGAGTCTGGCACAAATCTTTAATTTCAAAACTGCCCTCCTTCGGTTTCTATCCTTCTATCTGTACCTTCATCTCTAATTTCCTCCCAAATCTACTAACAGTGGTGTTCCACAAGGTTATGTGCTATCACACACTCTTTTTCTTTTATTTATCAATGATCTATTAAGTCGCACTTCCTCTTTTATCCACTTCCATGCCGATGATTCCACTCTTCACATCTCTACCCGCTTCCCAAAGCGCCCCTCTCAACCGTCACTCCATGAATCGTGTAGAATGCTTTAAAACTCATCTCCTTCATGTGTTTACTCGTCATAATCTTCCACGTGATTATCCCTTTACATTCAACATTCCTCTTTTCTTGACATTCTTGGCGTTTCCTTTTCTTGTGATATTTCCTGGAAAGATCACATATACTCTCTTTCTAAAGCAGCTTCTAAGAGGTTAGGTGTGATGTAACGGTTCCACAGTTTCTTCACCCCGGCTCAGCTGCTGTGTCTGTACACTACAGTGGTCTTCTCCGCCCTTGTATAGAGTACGCTTCTCATGTGTGGGGTGTCTCAGCCAACACATCTCTACTTGACCGTGTGGAATCAAATGCTTGTCGTATCGTCAATTCCCCGCCGTTTACTGACTGTCTATTATCTCTCTTTTTGCTGTAATGTTGCCTTACCCTCTCTCTTTACTATCGCTATTATAACGGACACTGTTCTTGTGAATTCTCTGGCTGCATGCCTCCTGCTTTAAGAAGAGCACGCAGTACCAGACTTTCAACACATTCTCATTCCGTTTCTGCCCAACTCTCTAAGGCAAGGTTTAATCGGTATTTTCAATCTTTCATCTACTCACCCACCCAACTCTGGAACAATCTTCCTCAATCCATCTTTCCCACTGTCTATTACCTCCACTCTTTCAAAGACAGAGTGTTCAGACATCTCAAAAACCCTGACCTTGAATTTGGCTCTCTTCTTCTATGGTGGGGGGGTAGGGTGTACCATTTTTGGGTCATTTTCAAAAAGTCAAGGTCCAGGAGTCTAATGTTGTGCCAAATGATGTCCTAAACACGAATTTAACAAGCATTTTCTAATCCAACAAATTTTGAATCCCCCCCACCCCCCTTGAAATTTTGCCCATCCCCTTTTCCTAAAAACCCCATATATCTAAAAAACTATCAACTTTATCGAAAATTGTTATAGAATAAAAATGATTTAGAATCAAACGTTCTATTAGAAACGTTCATTAAGATATAAATTTACGTAATTTTGAAAATTTTCATTTTCTTTTGTCCAAGAGCACCTTATTGTATTAATATAAAATAAGGTGCTTAAGTTACATTATTTATGAGTATATTGTGAGTATAATCCAAATTTAAAAATCCTTTTTTACATTGAATTTTAATAAACAAGCATTGTTTTTACTCTTATTGTTTCTTTTCAGACTGCTTTATTTGAAAAATAAATAAAAAATGAGTCAAACAGCTACGAAACAGCATGACTTTATTCTTGGTCGCTTGCAGGCTGATATTATGAGTTCATCTAAAATTGTTTTACCATCCAATAAAGATGTTCTAAGCCATTTTATTATATTCGGAGAATGCAGTATAAGGGTCCAAAAGTTACAAAAGATTCTACTGTTAATGAAGTTCTACAGAAGCTACTAATAATATGGCAAAAAGCATGCATTCCTACTATAGATATTAGTAAAAACCCTAAAGGCAGGAAGATGCTGTTAAATCTAGAAGAAATGCATAATAATTTAATCAAGCACAAAAAGAGCAAGCTTTGAAAATGAACTCTCTAATTTCATGAAAATTATGGATTCCCTTTTTGACATCTCTTCTCAAAATGCCGTTGAATTAATCCAAAAAGACCGCATGAGAACTGAGCCTCAGAAAGCATATGATATTTCATTCTTAGAAGATCAAAGAACAAAACGAGAAACATGTTTAGGTTTGCTAGATGCGGATTATGCATCAAAAGTACAGCGCAAGTACATTAGATTAGAGAAAGAGAAGAAACGCAAAGAGAAACATAAATCAGTGAAGCAAGTGAGTGCTACAGCCAGAACATCAGAGACCCTTCTTTCTAGCACGACCAGTTCTGAGACAGACAGCTATGAAGAGTTTCCGACAGAACCTACAGCAGGACCTTCGAATGCTTCCAGCCCCAAAAATATTCTTGCCTCGCCATTGGTTTCCTCCACTGCAGACAGACTTAATCTCTCTATTGGACAACGGACTGTTTTTGCTGCTGCAGTAGCCATTAGGTGTGGCAAGGATATTGAAAAACTGTCTCTCTCCAGGACCACATCTGCAAGAGCCGCTCGAAAGACAAGAAAACGAAAATATGAAACTTGCATCAAGGATTTTACTCCTCCTGATCACTGCCTAGTACATTGGGATAGCAAGCTGCTTACTAAATCATGTTCAGAACAAGAAGACCGCCTTGCAATACTTGTTACTGGATACCCAAATGTAGAAAAACTTTTATCAGTTTCTATAATAGATGATTCCACTGGATTGTCTCAAGCCACTTCTGTATTTCAAAGTATTGAAAAATGGAACTTGAAGCAAAATGTCTTTGGAGTATCATTTGATACCACTGCATCCAATTCAGGATGGACGAAAGGTTCCTGTAAGTTACTTGAAGAACTTTTGCAAAAGAAATTGATTTGGTTAGCATGCCGCCATCATGTGGCTGAAAGAGTTTTGTGTGCTGTGTATGAAACCATTTTTGGCCCAAGTAAATCTCCTGAGTTTGAGTTATTCAAAGAATTTCGCGAGTCTAAATGGAAGAAAATTAATACGAAATCTACATACAATGTTCTTGATGTTAAATCAAGGTATCAAAGAGGCCTAAAGGAAGAATGTGTAGAATTTATGACCCAATGTTTAAGAAAATCTGACTGCTTTCCACGTGATGACTATAAGGAAGTTGCTGAAACAACTTTAATGCTTTTAGGAGAGGTTTCCAGAGAAAACAGTCATTGGCGGAAACCTGGTGCAATGCACCGTGCCAGGTGGATGGCAATGATTTTGTATACAAATAAAATGTATGCTTTTGCCCACCAAGCATCATATGATGAATCATTGATTAAGAAATTAAAGAGAATGTGTCTATTTAATGCATTAATTTATGGAAAATACTGGCTTTTATGTTCTAATTCACTAGATAGTCCAGCTAATGATCTGAAGTTTTATCATGATTTGGTGAATTACAAGAAGGAAGATAGGGAAGTTGCAAATGCTGCTTTGAAATCTTTTGCCAATCATTACTGGTATTTGACGGAGGAAGTGGTCCCTTTGGGTTTCTTTGGATCGCTAAGTAATGATGAAAAAGATAAGATCGCAAAATCCTTAAACAAATATCCAGTTCCAGAAAATTATGTATGTGAACAACCTGTTTTCCCCATTTTAAAGGAAGACACAAGCTTCATCAGCTAGTAGGTCCAATTTCATGGCATTTATTTCAATGCTGTGGGTCAAAACGACTCATGGATAAAGAAACCAGCATCAACATGGGAAGAGGTCGATGACTACAACAAACTAAAAAACATTCTTTCATCTATTAGAGTAGTCAATGATACCGCTGAAAGAGGAATCAAGCTGGTTCAAGACTTTCATGACAAATGTCAAAATGAAGAAGAATTTCAAGGTCTTTTGCAAATTGTGGAAGAGATAGAAGACTAATTCCTGATCCTTGTAAAGAGACTCTTAAAAGAATGAAACTCAGTAAAGAATAGTTCATTAACAGATAGATTAGGTATTTTTATTTGCAGAGATTGTTTTAATTTAGAAGAGGCTTTTTTTTTTTGTTATTAAATATACCATAAATTTCTTTTTCTTATTTTTATGTTTAAAAAGCTCTTATATCAATGATTTCTAATTAGGAAACTTGTTTCTTTTTATTTTTTTGAGGAAAGTGTTGAATAAAGGAAAAAAAAAACGATGGGACCTCACAACTATAGATAAAGTGTTAATTTTTAGCTTTATTTTATACATATATATTTTGAGGTTGTCCTCACTTTGTATAGGCTAGTTATAATAAAAACTAATTATGATTTGCATTATAACTAGCAAATACAAAGCCCATCGCGCGAAGCTGCATTGGGGTGATGCTTCAAAGGTGGCGGTAACACCTTATTTAAGAAGAAGGCACTGCAAGCAAAAATTTTTTTTAATTTAAATTTTTAAAAAAAATGAAAATTTTGAAAATTAAGTAAATTTCTATTTTGATGAACTTTTCTAATAGAACGTTTGATTCTAAATCATTTTTATTCTATAACATTTTTCGATAAAGTTTATAGTGTTTGAGATATATGGGTTTTTTAGGAAAAGGGCTGCGCAAAATTTCAAGGGGGTGGGGGGATTCAAAATTTGTCGATTAGAAAATGCCTGTAAAATTCGTGTTTAGGACATCATTTGGCACAACATTAGACTCCTGGACCTTGACTTTTTGAAAATGACCCAAAAATGGTACACCCTAGTGGGGGGGGTCATTTTTGTCGGGCATTCGCCTTTGATCCTTCCTTCCTGCATAAAAAAAAGTTAAACAATTACCAGTCAGCTGAGAACTTGACCCTTTATTCCGCCGTGAGCCTTAAGTTTTCCAATACTCGTTTACGTAGAACTTTGTCAAAAGCTTTTTGAAAATCTAAATATATTATATTTATCGCTCTCTTACATTCGTAAATATCAATGGCGTCATGATAAAACTAACAGATTTGTAAAACAAGATTTATTTCTACGAAACTCATGCTAACTTTGTTTAACAAGATTATTGCTTTCAAGATGTTAGACTATACGATCTTCAATACCTGATTCTAAAAGCTTTCCAGTTATAGAAGTTACACTAATAGGATTATAATTTCCTGCGTGTTGCTTATCACCTGTTTTAACGATTGGAGTTACAATATGTTATTTAAAATCGAAAGATACAACCCCCTGCAATAAGGATTTATTAAAACTTTGTACTAAAGGATCAAGGATTTCATTCTTTAACTATTTTAGATACTTTGGGTAAAAATCGTTTGGACCTGGCGGTTTATTAATTTTTAACTTATCTACAGGGTGTTCGAAAAGTCCCGTCACCCCCTACAAAATGTACATATTATAATACCCATTTTTTTTGTGTGAGTAATTGAATTTATATGGGATTCACTGACATTTTTTTCTTTTCCAGGTATCAGAGTTGTGTGAACAATGGCAGACCAGTCCACTTACACTCTGGAGGAAAGGATAGTGATGAGGCTTCATGGGCTCATGAAACCTCACATACTGGTAAAACGATGCATGATATCCAGAATGATTTCAACACAAAATTCAATAAGGCTGCACCACCAAACAAGACCAATAAAGACGGTATTACGTTGGGAGAAAAGCTGTTTGAAACTGGCTCCATCAAGAACAGACCACGGTCGGGAAGACCAACAACGCGAGCAGAAACGATCACAAGAACTTCCAGTCCTCATGTCCACAATGCGAGATCACATGACAAAAGATCTCGGCATGAAACCACAATGCGTTATGGGGTTTCGTCAAGTAGAACGTATCCCGGGTGCGTTATCGCACAACAGAGGAACTGAAGCACGCTGTTCGAGATGCATTTGATGCAATCACTCCAGCAATGGTGCGTCGATTCTCACACCACACATGGAGGCGCATAATCCTTTGTTACGAAAATGATAGTGCAGAAACAGATATTCTTGATTAGTAACTGTAATTAGTAACTGTATTTACTGTAATTAAAGTAATTGTTGCTAGTGACTTGTTTCTTAAATTACACCTACCACATATAAATAAAATTACTCACACAAAAATAAAATTGATATTACAATATGTACATTTTGAAAGGGGTGACGGGACATTTCGAACACCCTGTATATAGTGAGAAATCTCTTCCGTGTAAACAGTTATGTCAGTAAGCAATGGAGCCCATTTGTGTTAATGAGCATATCACTAGCCTCCAGAATGAAAGAAGAATACTCAGCTTTAAATCTGATGTATAAAATTATTTATAATTATTTCTATCTTCCCATTGTTATTGTCAAGTTGTTAAGTTACTACCCGAGTCTCCTAGTGGGCCAATATTGTCCCTCAAAAGATTTATATTACTAACATAATCGTAAAATTTCGTAGGGTATTCTTTACAGTCACGAGCTACTTGAATTTCAAAATCGCGTCTAGCACTTCTAATTAAATGTTTAACATTTTTACATAAAACTATTAGTGGAGTGGATTAATGTAAAAATCGTTCAGATCTGGCAAAAAGTGTGAAATTTGGCATGAAGTTACCTTTAGCCATATAGAAACATTTTCAGGTTGGGGACACGCTGGGACCTCAGTCTGGGGGTCATTTTAAGCAAATTCAAAATTGCTGCCTCGATTCCACAGCCAAAACCATAAAATGCCATATCTCAGGAAGTACTGGGCCGATTTTGATGATATTGGGCTCTTTTCTTATACTTTTGAGGATGCCTGATCAATCTAACTATGATTCGGAATGTTTCGAGGTCAAGGTCACATGATAAGTCATGGTCAAGGTCATTTTTTACCCTAAAACACCTATATCGCTCTATCTCTGAAACGTGAAACGGCTGGGCCAAATTTGATGATCTTGGGCTCGTTTCTGTCAGATTTCATAGCTCCGCGGTTGCGGTTGTCAGAAAGTCACAACCGAGCGGTTGCAGTTGCGGTTGTTTGATTTAAGGTTAAATTACTGTATCACTGTAACCTGTGTGACTTTATGGAGAATAAGAGCGATACCGGCAAATCAAAGATTAACGCCTTTAGCCACATTGTCTGACTGCAAATTCAATCATTATTCGATAGTCAAATGTGTTTCCAGGGTGCGGGACGAGGACCCAACGCGTTATGCACCCCACCAACCACTTTCCCCAACCTCCGCCCATCTGAAAGTGGTTATATTTACAGTTACACAAAACTAATCAAGAACATTGGGCAAGATCATCGTTACTACAAGTCAAGTTATGATACAGGGAGGGTGTCAAAACTGATCATACAATGAGAACACTAGGTAAGATTATCAGTGTTAAAACAAGCACCTTGGCAGTGGCATAAGGAGGTGCAGTGTAAGTGCGCTTTGTTGCCTTTGCAGTTGCCAGTGCATGATTTCTTACATCCACAGTGTCGGAGGATCATGCAAGCCTTACTGACATCTGCAAGTGTCGTCCAGAACGGCACCAACCCCTTCTGAGGTGAGATCATCCATCCCGAGTCAGTAGGATCAGGGATCTCTTGATGAAGCCGCAGCGCCTGAACTCAAATGAAAGCTTCCTGAAGAATGGCGGTAGGTGAGATATTGTCGAGGGTTCTTCTCCCTCGTGAGAACATCTCTCTCCGGGCTTGGTTCACAGTAGCAGCTCCACAAGGCTTACTGTAAAGTAGGACAATAAAACGTTCGATGACCTGCATAGGTACAGATTCCATGGTGAAGCAGTCGAGATCACGCAATATTGCGAACAGGCTACCCGTGAGTTCCGGAAAGAGCTTCCACACTTCCCAAACTGTCTTCTTGCCAACTCCTACAAAGTGCGATGTAGTGTCCGAGCCTGTCAGTGCATGGAATAAGGGAACCGCAAGTCCCAACTCTTGGCCGAGCTGCGACGCTAGCACGTGAGTGGGGAAACATTGGAAGTGTTTTCAGGAGTAGTTCAGACAATGTGTGATGTGATGGCTGTGTTGTGATGAGTTGCACACCCAGGTCTTCCTCAGCTAACCGCTTAATCACGAGTGTGAGGAGTTCTGTTTTGTTCTCTGCATTTTTGAGGATGGCACTCCACTCTTTTCGCTTGATTGATGGTAGTCTTGGAGTCAAATTTTTTCCTTGGACCATCTCCTCGATTGTCATGAGCTTGGTTTTTCAGGCTTCTCTCAGGGTAGATATCCCATATCCAGTCCATACGATCCACACAACCAGAGGCATGAGACCTTGCAAATGGCACTAGTTGCTTCTCCATAAATTCACCGATCGTGCTCACGGTTTGGGCGGGTTGAATAAAATGAACTACAGCAGGACCATCGAAGATTTTCACTGTTGAATCTCCATCTGGTTTTTCATTGACCTTCTCGAAGCATTTCAGGAGATCGGACTTCGTACCAGTTCGCAAACGACCAGCAACAGCTAATAATAGGGGTTCTTTTTGGTTTTTACACATGAAAAACTCATCAATATCTGCATCTGGTCGTGATTGCACAGATAGGAACAACTGAGTGACTAAGGCTGAGTTGTGTTTGAGAGCTTGACCTTTTGCATCTTTCTGTTTGTCAGGTACTTTTTTGAACCTGTTCAGTCATTTACGGGATAGTTTCAGTGATGGCCTTTGAGACATCAGTGAAGCGTGTCTTGACGAAATCATTGTACATGGCAGATCCGATCTCATGAGCATCTCTTAACGAGTTGGTCACACATGCATCCATGACCAATTTAGTGTCAAGGGTAGTAAGGTAAGAACTTGTGTCACTGAATGGGTTGTCATGCTCTTTTAGGACTCGCACCAGAGACTTCACGAATCTGGAGGCTCTGTGCTTCTTCGTGATGAGAGGAGGAGCCTTGACATGAAGGGTGCCATGACATGAAGTCTTCATAAGTGGAGATGATGCCTGCGCGCTGAGGAAAAGCTAGCATCCATATGAGGAGGGCAATGAGCTCGTCGTAAAGGCCAGATACACCTCCATCTCCTTGATGTGATCGTTTGAGTGTTCATGTGGTTGATCTTTCGCCATCATGGAATACCGGTTCTCTGACCTCTGTACAACGAAGTTGCCCTTCATAAACTCATGGTACACTACTGGATGTTTGTCCTTCAACTGCATGAGGTCTCTCACGTGTATTGGCAGCCACAGTGCGTAGTTTGGATGGTCGAGAGCGAAACACCATGGGATTATCTCACTAAGCACTTGGACATAGAGTTCAAAATCTCCCTCTTTCTGAGACCTGATGAACCTGCAGTACATTAGTTGGAGATCCTTTGTCTGTGTCCAGTATTGGACTGTTGGATATGCTGCTTGTCCTTGTGACACTGAGCACACCTCTTCCTTCAATATGTGATAAGCAGCAAAGGACACTTGGTGTGCATATCGAGTTCTTTTCACGTTAGAGGCACTCAACGCCGAATGAGCACGGCCAGGTGATAGAACGCCTGCTTCAGCCAATGCGTGATCCCACCCTGAGCCATCAAGTCACTTTCCCAGGATCTCTTGCAGCACAATCTCAATGTGAAGCCTTCCCATCATCACAACGTACTTGTCTTCACCAAGTTGCTCTGGGTGCTTCCACTGGATTCGGTTTGCCAGATTATACAATGGCTGGTCCATGCCAATGACGGAGGTTTGCCCTGGATTTAAAATGTCGATTCCATCATTTACAACTTCCATTGAATGTTTGATCATGGATGGGGATTGCGCTTTCTCTACAAAGAGTGGTAAAATCCCGATCTCTGCGCGAGGGCGCACATTGTCTTTCTGAAGGCTAGCGTTATAGCCTAACCAGGTTATGACGTCTCTCATCTCAATTCTCTCATTGTCCAGTATGTAAGGCACACGGGCTAACCAGGCCTCCTCTTTACGATGGACCCTGGGATTCTGGACGCTCCTGAAACAAGGAGTCATGAAAATATTTGTGTTGGGTAGTTCAGTTGGGGGTACTACAGCATAGGAAGCTGGTAGAGTAAGATTTTTCCGATCACTGGGAGTATCAGCATTAACGAAACAGAAGTCACGCTTAACTCCCTCGTTAGAAGTGCTCAGGTGATTTGTTAGGGATATCATCGTACCATGGAACTCCGAACGGGACAGATTTGATAGTTTCTTTTGACCGATATTATCCACATCACCCGTAGTGAAGACATTTCTACGCATATTCGTTGGAACAACTAACTAATTGGTTGGATACACTAACTGCCAAATCCAACCGGGACCTCCGATACTCTCTCATAAGATATTGACAGTCCAAGAGATGAGAAGGGATTTATGGGCTGCTTTGACCGACCTTGGTTTTGCAATTTCAACCCAACATAGAGGGGTTGATGCTTTGATAAGTTTTGCCTTCAATTCAGTATCACAAAATATACACTGGGGCTGCTCACGATTGAAAGTTATGTAGTTGTAGAGAGAGAAACCAATTGTGAATTAGACTTTGTCATATGAACTTAATGTGCAATTACAATATTTTGGGGTATTTTATAAATTATTTAGCAATATATTGGCTGAAAAGATTTCCCATTTTACCCCTGTGCTTTGGAAATAAACGTCTCACTATTGAGTTTACACCACAAAATGGCTAATAACATCCCCTTAATCTGCTTTGTGTAAATGATGTATCTAAGTAGGGCTTAATTGCGTCTTTTGACTCATCATCTACCTTGAGAAAGCTTCTGCTAAGCATGAATCACTTTGTACAAAGGAATTTGAACTTAATTTGGTAGCTAATAGAAAAAGAGAAATACTTTCTGAAGGTTCAAAGATATTTGTCCCCACGGCCTTGTCCCTACTTTGCAACTGATAGAGCAAAAATATTTCTCCAAGAGCTTTGGAAGAAAAAATGAGGCTGGGATGAAGCATTATCAATCAAAGATCAATCTAGTGTAAACTCTTCAGTGATTAGGGAAAATAACACTGGTCAACAACAATTTTGTCACAAGGGTTTTGATGGGTGTTCTAAGTGTAGTTTTTCATGCTGAATCTAAATATGAAATCAGATTTTTTCTATCAGGCTTAGTTTACTCGTGACGCTATGTTCATTTTTTCCTCATTTAGCATGATCACCGGATAAAAAAATAATAACATATTATATATAATTAAGTATATAACAATATTATAATATAAAACATTATAAAAATAATAAATAAAATAATATATTATATTAATTAATATAACTATAATAAAATATATTAATATTAAGAGAATTTAGTTCAACCTTCTTTTTCTTTGTTGTTTAAGAGAATATAGTTAAAACTTGTTTTTTTTTTTGTTTAAGAGAATATATTAACATCTTTTTTTTTGTTCAAGAAAATTAGTTCAACCCTTTTTTTTTTTAAAAGAATTTAGTTCAACCTTCATTTTTTTTGGTTGTTTAAGAGAGTTTAGTTCAACCTTCTTTTTTTTATTGTTTAACAGAATTTAGTTCAACCTTTTTTTTTGGTTGTTTAAGAGAATTTAGTTCAACCTTCATTTTTGTTGTTGTTTAAGAGAATTTAGTTCAACCTTTTTTTTTGTTGTTTAAGAGAATTTAGTTCAACCTTCTTTATTTTTTGTTATTTAAGGGAATTTTGTTCAACCTTCTTTTTTTTGTTCTTTAAGAGAATTTACTTCAACTTACTTTTTTTGTTGTTGTTTAAGATAATTTAGTTTAACATTTTTTTTGTTGTTTGGGAGAATTTAGTTCAACCTTATTTTTTTTAAGAGAATTTAGTTCAACCTTCTTTTTCTTTTTGTTTAAGAGAATTTAGTTCAACCTTCTTTTTTTTTGGTGTTTACGAAAATTTACTTCAACCTTCTTTTTTTTGGTGTTTAAGAGAATTTACTTCAAACATCTTCTTTTTGTTGTTGAAGAGAATTTAGTTCAACTTTCTTTTTTTTTGTTGTTTAAGAGAATTTACTTCATCCTTTTTTTTTCTTCTTTAAAAGAATTTAGTACAACCTACTTTTTTTGTAGTTTAAGAGAATTTAGTTCAACCTTCTTTTTTTTTGTTGTTTAAGAGAATATAGTTCAACCATTTTTTTGTAGTTTAAAAGAATCTACTTCAACCTTTTTTTTTTTTGTTGTTGAAGTGAATTTAATTCAACCTTCTTTTTTTGTTGTTTAAAAGTTTAGTTCAACCTACTTTTTTTTTGTTGTGTAAGAGAATTTACTTCAACTTACTTTTTTTGTTGTTGTTTAAGAGAATTTACTTCATCCTTTTTTTTCTTCTTTAAAAGAATTTAGTTCAACCTTCTTTGTTTTTGTTGTTTAAGATAAATTAGTTCAAACTTTTTTTTTTGTTGTTTAAGAGAATATAGTTCCACCTTTTTTTTGTTGTTTAAAAGAATTTAGTTACAACCTACTTTTTTTTTGTAGTTTAAGATAATTTAGTTCAACCTTCTTTTTTGTTGTTGTATAAGAGAATTTAGTTCAACCTTCTTTTTTTTTTTGTTTAAGAGAATATAGTTCAACCCTTTTTTTTTGTTTAAGAGAATCTAGGTCAACCTTCTTTTTTTATGTTGTTGAAGTGAATTTAGTTCAACCTTCTTTTTTTTGGTGTTTAAGAGAATTTACTTCAAACATCTCTTTTGTTGTTGAAGAGAATTTAGTTCAACTTTCTTTTTTTTGTTGTTTAAGAGAATTTACTTCATCCTTTTTTTTTCTTCTTTAAAAGAATTTAGTACAACCTACTTTTTCTGTAGTTTAAGAGAATTTAGTTCAACCTTCTTTTTTTTGTTGTTTAAGAGAATATACTTCAACCATTTTTTGTAGTTTAAAAGAATCTACTTCAACCTTTTTTTTTTTTGTTGTTGAAGTGAATTTAATTCAACCTTCTTTTTTTTGTTGTTTAAGAGAATTTAGTTCAAATTTCTTTTTTTTGTCGTTGTTCAAGAGAATATAGTTCAACCTTTTTTTATTTAAGAAAATTCAGATCAACCTTCTTTTTCTTTTGTTTAAGAGAATTTAGTTCAACCTTTTTTTTTGTTTTATAGAATTTAGTTCAACCTTCTTTTTTTTTGTTGTTTAAGAGAATTTAGTTCAACTTTCTTTTTTTTTATTGTTGTTCAAGAGAATATAGTTCAACCTTTTTTTTTTTAAGAAAATTTAGATCAACCTTCTTTTTTTTGTTGTTTAAAAGAATTCAGTTCAACCTTCTTTTTTCTGTTTAAGAGAATTTAGTTAAACCTTCTTTTTTTTTATAGTTTAAGAGAATTTAGTTCAACCTTTTTTTTTTCTTAAGAGAATTTAGTTCAACCTTCTTTTTTTTGTTGTTTAAAAGAATTCAGTTCAACCTTTTTTTGTTCTTGTTTAAGAGAATTTAGTTCAACCTTCTTTTTTTTTGTTGTTTAAAAGAATTTAGTTCAACCTTCTTTTTTTTGTTTAAGAGAATTTAGTTCAACCTACTTTTTTTGTTGTTTAGGAGAATTTTGTTCAAGTTGCTATTTTTTTGTTGTTTAAGAGAATTTAGTTCAACCTTCTTTTTTTGTTGTTTAAGAGAATATAGTTAAAACTTGTTTTTTTTTGTTTAAGAGAATATATTAACATCTTTTTTTTTGTTCAAGAGAAATTAGTTCAACCCTTTTTTTTTTTTAAAAGAATTTAGTTCAACCTTCATTTTTTTTGGTTGTTTAAGAGAGTTTAGTTCAACCTTCTTTTTTTATTGTTTAACAGAATTTAGTTCAACCTTTTTTTTTGGTTGTTTAAGAGAATTTAGTTCAACCTTCATTTTTGTTGTGTTTAAGAGAATTTAGTTCAACCTTTTTTTTGTTGTTTAAGAGAATTTAGTTCAACCTTCTTTTTTTTTTGTTATTTAAGAGAATTTTGTTCAACCTCTTTTTTTGTTCTTTAAGAGAATTTACTTCAACTTACTTTTTTTGTTGTTGTTTAAGATAATTTAGTTTAACATTTTTGTGTTTGGGAGAATTTAGTCAACCTTTTTTTTTTTTAAGAGAATTTAGTTCAACCTTCTTTTCTTTTTGTTTAAGAGAATTTAGTTCAACTTTTTTTTTGGTGTTTACGAAAATTTACTTCAACCTTCTTTTTTTTGGTGTTTAAGAGAATTTACTTCAAACATCTTTTTTGTTGTTGAGAGAATTTAGTTCAACTTTCTTTTTTTTGTTGTTTAAGAGAATTTACTTCATCCTTTTTTTTTCTTCTTTAAAAGAATTTAGTACAACCTACTTTTTTTGTAGTTTAAGAGAATTTAGTTCAACCTTCTTTTTTTTGTTGTTTAAGAGAATTAGTTCAACCATTTTTTTGTAGTTAAAAGAATCTACTTCAAACCTTTTTTTTTTTTGTTGTTGAAGTGAATTTAATTCAACCTTCTTTTTTTTTTGGTTGTTTAAAAGTTAGTTCAACCTACTTTTTTTTGTTGTGTAAGAGATTACTTCAACTTACTTTTTTTGTTGTTGTAAGAGAATTTACTTCAACTTTTTTTCTTCTTTAAAAGAATTTAGTTCAACCTTCTTGTTTTGTTGTTAAGATAAATTAGTTCAAACTTTTTTTTTTGTTGTTTAAGAGAATATAGTTCACCTTTTTTTGTGTTTAAAAGAATTTAGTACAAACCTACTTTTTTTTTGTGTTTAAGATAATTTAGTTCAACTTCTTTTTTGTTGTTGTTAAGAGAATTTAGTTCACCTTCTTTTTTTTTTTGTTTAAGAATATAGTCAACCCCTTTTTTTTTGTTTAAGAGAATCTAGGTCAACCTTCTTTTTATGTTGTTGAAGTGAATTTATTTCAACTTCTTTTTTTTGGTGTTTAAGAGAATTTACTTCAACATCTTCTTTTTGTTGTTGAAGAGAATTTAGTTCAACTTCTTTTTTTTGTTGTTTAAGAGAATTTTACTTCATCCTTTTTTTTCTTCTTTTAAAAGAATTAGTACAACTACTTTTTTTGTAGTTTAAGAGAATTAGTTCAACTTCTTTTTTTTGTTGTTTAAGAGAATATAGTTCAACCATTTTTTGTAGTTTAAAAGATCTACTTCAACCTTTTTTTTTTTTTGTTGTTGAAGTGATTTAATTCAACCTTCTTTTTTTGTTGTTTAAGAGAATTTAGTTCAAATTTCTTTTTTTTTGTCGTTGTTCAAGAGAATATAGTTCAACCTTTTTTTTTTTTAAGAAAATTTAGATCAACCTTCTTTTTTTTGTTGTTTAAAAGAATTCAGTTCAACCTTCTTTTTTTCTGTTGTTTAAGAGAATTTAGTTAAACCTTCTTTTTTTTTATAGTTTAAGAGAATTTAGTTCAACCTTTTTTTTTTTCTTAAGAGAATTTAGTTCAACCTTCTTTTTTTTGTTGTTTAAAAGAATTCAGTTCAACCTTTTTTGTTTTTGTTTAAGAGAATTTAGTTCAACTTCTTTTTGTTGTTTAAAGAATTTAGTTCAACCTTCTTTTTTTTTGTTTAAGAGAATTTAGTTCAACCTACTTTTTTTGTTGTTTAGGAGAATTTTTCAGTTGCTATTTTTTTTGTTGTTTAAGAGAATTTAGTTCAACCTTTCTTTTCTTTGTTGTTTAAGAGAATCTAGTTAACACTTGTTTTTTTTTTTGTTTAAGAGAATAATTAACATCTTTTTTTTTTGTTAGAGAAATTAGTTCAACCTTTTTTTTTTTTAAAAGAATTTAGTTCAACCTTCATTTTTTGGTTGTTTAAGAGTGTTTAGTTCAACTTCTTTTTTTATTGTTTAACAGAATTTAGTTCAACCTTTTTTTGGTTGTTTAAGAGAATTAGTTCAACCTTCATTTTTGTTGTTGTTTAAGAGAATTTAGTTCAACCTTTTTTTTTGTGTTTAAGAGAATTTAGTTCAACCTTCTTATTTTTTGTTATTTAAGGGAATTTTGTTCAACCTTCTTTTTTTGTTCTTTAAGAGAATTTACTTCAACTTACTTTTTTTGTTGTTGTTTAAGATAATTTAGTTCAACCTTTTTTTGTTGTTTGAGAGAATTTAGTTCAACCTTATTTTTTTTTTTAAGAGAATTTAGTTCAACCTTCTTTTTCTTTTTGTTTAAGAGAATGTAGTTCAACCTTCTTTTTTTTTGGTGTTTAAGAGAATTTAGTTCAACCTTCTTTTTTTTTGGTGTTTACGAAAATTTACTTCAACCTTCTTTTTTTTTGGTTTTTAAGAGAATTTACTTAACATCTTTTTTTTTATTGTTTAAGAGAATTTAGTTCAACCTTCTTTTTTTTTGTTTAAGAGAATTTAGTTCAACCTTCTTTTTTTTTGTTGTTTAAAAGAATTTAGTTCAACCTTCTTTTTTTCTGTTTTTTAGAGAATTTAGTTAAACCTTTTTTTTTTCTTGTTTTAAGAGAATATAGTTCCACCTTTTTTTTGTTGTTTAAAAGAATTTAGTACAACCTACTTTTTTTTGTAGTTTAAAAGAATCTACTTCAACCTTTTTTTTTTTGTTGTTGAAGTGAATTTAATTCAACCTTCTTTTTTTGTTAAGAGAATTTAGTTCAAATTTCTTTTTTTTTTGTCGTTGTTCAAGAGAATATATTCAACCTTTTTTTATTAAGAAAATTCAGATCAACCTTCTTTTCTTTTGTTAAGAGAATTTAGTTCAACCTTTTTTTTTGTTTAATAGAATTTAGTTCAACCTTCTTTTTTTTTGTGTTTAAGAGAATTTAGTTCAACTTTCTTTTTTTTTATTGTTGTTCAAGAGAATATAGTTCAACCTTTTTTTTTTTTAAGAAAATTTAGATCAATCTTCTTTTTTTTGTTGTTTAAAAGAATTCAGTTCAACCTTCTTTTTTTCTGTTGTTTAAGAGAATTTAGTTAAACCTTCTTTTTTTTATAGTTTAAGAGAATTTAGTTCAACCTTTTTTTTTTTCTTAAGAGAATTTAGTTCAACCTTCTTTTTTTTGTTGTTTAAAAGAATTCAGTTCAACCTTTTTTTGTTCTTGTTTAAGAGAATTTAGTTCAACCTTCTTTTTTTTGTTGTTTAAAAGAATTTAGTTCAACCTTCTTTTTTTTGTTTAAGAGAATTTAGTTCAACCTACTTTTTTTGTTGTTTAGGAGAATTTTTTTCAAGTTGCTATTTTTTTGTTGTTTAAGAGAATTTAGTTCAACCTTCTTTTTCTTTGTTGTTTAAGAGAATATAGTTAAAACTTGTTTTTTTTTGTTTAAGAGAATATATTAACATCTTTTTTTTTTGTTCAAGAGAAATTAGTTCAACCCTTTTTTTTTAAAAGAATTAGTTCAACCTTCATTTTTTTTTGGTTGTTTAAGAGTGTTTAGTTCAACCTTCTTTTTTTATTGTTTAACAGAATTTAGTTCAACCTTTTTTTTTGGTTGTTTAAGAGAATTTAGTTCAACCTTCATTTTTGTTGTTGTTTAAGAGAATTTAGTTCAACCTTTTTTTTGTTGTTTAAGAGAATTTAGTTCAACCTTCTTTATTTTTTGTTATTTAAGGGAATTTTGTTCAACCTTCTTTTTTTGTTCTTTAAGAGAATTTACTTCAACTTACTTTTTTTGTTGTTGTTTAAGATAATTTAGTTCAACCTTTTTTTGTTGTTTGAGAGAATTTAGTTCAACCTTATTTTTTTTTTAAGAGAATTTAGTTCAACCTTCTTTTTCTTTTTGTTTAAGAGAATGTAGTTCAACCTTCTTTTTTTTTTGGTGTTTAAGAGAATTTAGTTCAACCTTCTTTTTTTTTTGGTGTTTACGAAATTTACTTCAACCTTCTTTTTTTGGTTTTTAAGAGAATTTACTTTAACATCTTTTTTTTTATTGTTTAAGAGAATTTAGTTCAACCCTCATTTTTTTGTTGTTTAAGAGAATTTAGTTCAACCTTCTTTTTTTTGTTGTTTAAAAGAATTTAGTTCAACCTTCTTTTTTTCTGTTGTTTTAAGAGAATTTAGTTAAACCTTTTTTTTTTTTCTTGTTTAAGAGAATATAGTTCCACCTTTTTTTGTTGTTTAAAAGAATTTAGTACAACCTACTTTTTTTTTGTAGTTTAAAAGAATATACTTCAACCTTTTTTTTTTTTGTTGTTGAAGTGAATTTAATTCAACCTTCTTTTTTTTGTTAAGAGAATTTAGTTCAAATTTCTTTTTTTTTGTCGTTGTTCAAGAGAATATAGTTCAACCTTTTTTTATTTAAGAAAATTCAGATCAACCTTCTTTTTCTTTTGTTTAAGAGAATTTAGTTCAACCTTTTTTTTGTTTAATAGAATTTAGTTCAACCTTCTTTTTTTTGTTGTTTAAGAGAATTTAGTTCAACTTTCTTTTTTTTTATTGTTGTTCAAGAGAATATAGTTCAACCTTTTTTTTTTTAAGAAAATTTAGATCAACCTTCTTTTTTTTGTTGTTTAAAAGAATTCAGTTCAACCTTTTTTTCTGTTGTTTAAGAGAATTTAGTTAAACCTTCTTTTTTTATAGTTTAAGAGAATTTAGTTCAACATTTTTTTTTTTTCTTAAGAGAATTTAGTTCAACCTTCTTTTTTTGTTGTTTAAAAGAATTCAGTTCAACCTTTTTTTGTTCTTGTTTAAGAGAATTTAGTTCAAACATCTTTTTTTTTATTGTTTAAGAGAATTTAGTTCAACCCTCATTTTGTTTGTTGTTGTTTAAGAGAATTTAGTTCAACCTTTTTTTTGTTGTTTAAAAGAATTTAGTTCAACCTTCTTTTTTTTGTTTAAGAGAATTTAGTTCAACCTTCTTTTTTTGTTGTTTAGGAGAATTTTGTTCAAGTTGCTATTTTTTTGTTGTTTAAGAGAATTTAGTTCAACCTTCTTTTTCTTTGTTGTTTAAGAGAATATAGTTAAAACTTGTTTTTTTTTGTTAAGAGAATATATTAACATCTTTTTTTTTGTTCAAGAGAAATTAGTTCAACCCTTTTTTTTTTAAAAGAATTTAGTTCAACCTTCATTTTTTTTGGTTGTTTAAGAGAGTTTAGTTCAACCTTCTTTTTTTTATTGTTTAACAGAATTTAGTTCAACCTTTTTTTTTGGTTGTTTAAGAGAATTTAGTTCAATCTTCTTTTTTTTGTTCTTTAAGAGAATGTAGCTCAACCATTTTTTTTTTGTTTAAGAGAATTTACTTCAACTTACTTTTTTTTTTGTTGTTTAAGAGAATTTAGTTAAACCTTTTTTTTTGTTTAAGAGTATTTAGTTCAACCTTCTTTTTTTTTTTGTTTAAGAGAATGTAGTTCAACCATTTTTTGTTGTGGTTTAAGAGAATTTAGTTAAACCTACTTTTTTTGTTGTTTAAGAGAATTTATTTCAACCTTTTTTTTTTGTTGTTTAAGAGAATTTATTTCAACCTTCTTTTTTTTTGTTGTTTAAGAAGGTTGAACTAAATTCTCTTAAACAACAAGAGAATTTAGTTCAACCTTCTTTTTTTTGTTGTTTAAAAGAATTTAGTTCAACCTTTTTTGTTCTTGTTTAAGAGAATTTAGTTCAACCTTCTTTTTTTTTGTTGTTTAAAAGAATTTAGTTCAACCTTTCTTTTTTTTGTTTAAGAGAATTTAGTTCAACCTACTTTTTGTTGTTTAGGAGAATTTTTTTCAAGTTGCTATTTTTTTTTGTTGTTTTAAGAGAATTTAGTTCAACCTTCTTTTTCTTTGTTGTTTAAGAGAATATAGTTAAAACTTGTTTTTTTTTGTTTAAGAGAATATATTAACATCTTTTTTTTTTTGTTCAAGAGAAATTAGTTCAACCCTTTTTTTTTTTTTTAAAAGAATTTAGTTCAACCTTCATTTTTTTTGGTTGTTTAAGAGTGTTTAGTTCAACCTTCTTTTTTTTATTGTTTAACAGAATTTAGTTCAACCTTTTTTTTGGTTGTTTAAGAGAATTTAGTTCAACCTTCATTTTTGTTGTTGTTTAAGAGAATTTAGTTCAACCTTTTTTTGTTGTTTAAGAGAATTTAGTTCAACCTTCTTTTTTTTTGTTGTTTAAGAGAATTTTGTTCAACTTTTTTTTTGTTCTTTAAGAGAATTTACTTCAACTTACTTTTTTGTTGTTGTTTAAGATAATTTAGTTCAACCTTTTTTTTGTTGTTTGAGAGAATTTAGTTCAACCTTATTTTTTTTTTAAGAGAATTTAGTTCAACCTTCTTTTTCTTTTTGTTTAAGAGAATGTAGTTCAACCTTCTTTTTTTTTGGTGTTTAGAATTTAGTTCAACCTTCTTTTTTTTTTGGTGTTTACGAAAATTTACTTCAACCTTCTTTTTTTTGGTTTTTAAGAGAATTTACTTTAAACATCTTTTTTTTTATTGTTTAAGAGAATTTAGTTCAACCCTCATTTTTTGTTGTTTAAGAGAATTTAGTTCAACCTTCTTTTTTTTGTTGTTTAAAAGAATTTAGTTCAACCTTCTTTTTTTCTGTTGTTTAAGAGAATTTAGTTAAACCTTTTTTTTTTTTCTTGTTTAAGAGAATATAGTTCCACCTTTTTTTTTTGTTGTTTAAAAGAATTTAGTACAACCTACTTTTTTTTTGTAGTTTAAAAGAATCTACTTCAACCTTTTTTTTTTTGTTGTTGAAGTGAATTTAATTCAACCTTCTTTTTTTTGTTAAGAGAATTTAGTTCAAATTTCTTTTTTTTTGTCGTTGTTCAAGAGAATATAGTTCAACCTTTTTTTATTTAAGAAAATTCAGATCAACCTTCTTTTTCTTTTGTTTAAGAGAATTTAGTTCAACCTTTTTTTTTGTTTAATAGAATTTAGTTCAACCTTCTTTTTTTTTGTTGTTTAAGAGAATTTAGTTCAACTTTCTTTTTTTTTTATTGTTGTTCAAGAGAATATAGTTCAACCTTTTTTTTTTTAAGAAAATTTAGATCAATCTTCTTTTTTTTGTTGTTTAAAAGAATTCAGTTCAACCTTCTTTTTTTCTGTTGTTTAAGAGAATTTAGTTAAACCTTCTTTTTTTTATAGTTTAAGAGAATTTAGTTCAACATTTTTTTTTTTCTTAAGAGAATTTAGTTCAACCTTCTTTTTTTGTTGTTTAAAAGAATTCAGTTCAACCTTTTTTTGTTCTTGTTTAAGAGAATTTAGTTCAAACATCTTTTTTTTTATTGTTTAAGAGAATTTAGTTCAACCCTCATTTTGTTTGTTGTTTAAGAGAATTTAGTTCAACCTTCTTTTTTTTGTTGTTTAAAAGAATTTAGTTCAACCTTCTTTTTTTTTGTTAAGAGAATTTAGTTCAACCTACTTTTTTTGTTGTTTAGGAGAATTTTGTTCAAGTTGCTATTTTTTTGTTGTTTAAGAGAATTTAGTTCAACCTTCTTTTTCTTTGTTGTTTAAGAGAATAGAGTTAAAATTGTTTTTTTTTTTTGTTTAAGAGAATATATTAACATCTTTTTTTTTTTGTTCAAGAGAAATTAGTTCAACCCTTTTTTTTTTTAAAAAGAATTTAGTTCAACCTTCATTTTTTTTGGTTGTTTAAGAGAGTTTAGTTCAACCTTCTTTTTTTTATTGTTTAACAGAATTTAGTTCAACCTTTTTTTTTGGTTGTTTAAGAGAATTTAGTTCAATCTTCTTTTTTTGTTCTTTAAGAGAATGTAGCTCAACCATTTTTTTTTTTGTTTAAGAGAATTTACTTCAACTTACTTGTTTTTGTTGTTGTTTAAGAGAATTTAGTTAAACCTTTTTTTTTGTTTAAGAGTATTTAGTTCAACCTTCTTTTTTTTTATTTAAGAGAATGTAGTTCAACCATTTTTTGTTGTGGTTTAAGAGAATTTAGTTAAACCTACTTTTTTTGTTGTTTAAGAGAATTTATTTCAACCTTTTTTTTTGTTGTTTAAGAGAATTTATTTCAACCTTCTTTTTTTTGTTGTTTAAGAAGGTTGAACTAAATTCTCTTAAACAACAAGAGAATTTAGTTCAACCTTCTTTTTTTTTTGTTTAAGAGAATTTAGTTCAACCTTATTTTTTTTAGAGAATTTAGTTCAATCTTTTTTTTTTTTTGTTTAAGAGAATTTAGTTCAACCTTCTTTTTTGTTGTTGTTTAAGAGAATGTAGTTCAACCATTTTTTGTTGTTGTTTAAGAGAATTTAGTTCAACCTTTTTTTTTTTTGTTTCAGAGAATTTAGTTCAACCATTTTTGTTGTTGTTTAACAGAATTTAGTTCAACTTTCTTTTTTTTTTGTTGTTCAAGAGAATATAGTTCAAAACTTTTTTTTTTTGTTTAAGAGAATTTTGTTCAAACTTCTTTTTCTTTTGTTGTTTAAGAAATTTAGTTCAACATTTTTTTTGTTTAAGAGAATTTAGTTCAACCTTTTTTTTTTGTTGTTTAAAAGAATTTAGTTCAACCTTCTTTTTTTCTGTTGTTTAAGAGAATTTAGTTCAACCTTCATTTTTGTTGTTGTTTAAGAGAATTTAGTTCAACCTTTTTTTTTGTTGTTTAAGAGAATTTAGTTCAACCTTCTTTATTTTTTGTTATTTAAGGGAATTTTGTTCAACCTTTTTTTTGTTCTTTAAGAGAATTTACTTCAACTTACTTTTTTTGTTGTTGTTTAAGATAATTTAGTTCAACCTTTTTTTGTTGTTTGAGAGAATTTAGTTCAACCTCTATTTTTTTTTAAGAGAATTAGTTCAACCTTCTTTTCTTTTTGTTTAAGAGATGTAGTTGAACCTTCTTTTTTTTTGGTGTTTAAGAGAATTAGTTCAACCTTCTTTTTTTTTTGTGTTTACGAAATTTACTTCAACCTTCTTTTTTTGGTTTTTAAGAGAATTTACTTTAAACATCTTTTTTTTATTGTTTAAGAGAATTTAGTTCAACCCTCATTTTTTTGTTGTTTAAGAGAATTTAGTTCAACCTTCTTTTTTTGTTGTTTAAAAGAATTTAGTTCAACCTTCTTTTTTTTGTTGTTTAAGAGAATTTAGTTCAACCTACTTTTTTTGTTGTTCAGGAGAATTTTGTTCAAGTTGCTATTTTTTTGTTGTTTAAGAGAATTTAGTTCAACCTTCTTTTTCTTTGTTGTTTAAGAGAATATAGTTCGAACTTGTTTTTTTTTGTTTAAGAGAATATATTACATCTTTTTTTTTTTTGTTCAAGAGAAATTAGTTCAACCTTTTTTTTTTTGAAAAGAATTTAGTTCAACCTTCATTTTTTTGGTTGTTTAAGAGAATTTAGTTCAACCTTCTTTTTTGTTGTTTTTAAGAGAGTTTAGTTCAACCTTCTTTTTTTTTATTGTTTAAGAGAATTTAGTTCAACCTTCTTTTTTTTGTTCTTTAAGAGAACAAACTAATTTGTTAGAATTTTATAACGAAATAGTGCGCGAATACGATAGGCATAGGGCAGCTGACGTTATTTATTTAGATTTTAAAAAGGCGTTCGATACAGTTCCGCATAGGAGACTAATTGCGAAGGTTAAAGCGCAAGGTATACGCGGTCAGGTAGCTAACTGGTTAGAAGAATGGCTTCGTGCTAGGAGGCAGAGGGTCGTAGTTAATGGTAGTGAATCGGGGTGGTTAGATGTAGGTAGCGGTGTCCCACAGGGTTCAGTGTTAGGCCCATTGTTATTCGTGATTTACATTAACGACATAGATGTAGGATTGACTAGTAACGTGTCAAAGTTCGCGGACGATACTAAAATAGGCGGTAAGTGTTTAACGAGGACGATAGAAATAGGATCCAAGACGATGTAGATAGGATTATGGAGTGGACGGATAAGGGCAGATGAATTTAAGTAGATAAATGTAAAGTTTTGCATATAGGTTCTTCGCAACAATAATTACGCGTACACGATGGATGATAGGGAGTTAGCGAGCGTTGACGAGGAAGTAGATTTAGGCGTACGCGTAACTAAAGATTTAAAGGTTAGGAAACCAGTGCCTGGAGTCTTGCGCAAAAGGTAATAGGATGTTAGGCTTCATAGCGCGTAATTTCGAATTTAAATCGAAGGATATTATATTGCCCTCTACAAGTCCCTAGTCAGGCCTCATTTAGAATATGCCGTTCAGTTTTGGTGCCCGTACTTGCGTGAGAATATTGATAGGTTAGAAAGGGTTCAGCGTCGTGCCACGAAACTTATTCCGTCATTGCGCAATAAGCCTCATGAGATAGGATTAAAGAGTTAGACTTGTATTCACTCGAAACTAAGAGATTAAGGGGGGAGCTTATTGAAGTTTTCAAATCGTTAATAACATCGATAACGTAATTTTGATAAATTTCACTTTCGATAATAGTAATACTCGCAATAAACGGATTTAAGTTGCGTGGCAGACGTTTCATTACTAATATCGCTAAAACTTCTTTACGTTTAAAGTAATTGATAAATGGAATAATCTTCCCGCGTCAGTCGTTCATTCTACCAGCGTTAATATGTTTAAGAACCGTCTTGACAGACATTTTAAAAGTATTAACGTTGTTTAAAATTAAAAAAGAAAGTTAACAACAGGAGCTCTGGTGGTGGTGCTCGAGGATGAGTCTGTTGACGATGAATGCCAGCTTGTGACATGCCAGCGTGTGATGCCAGCAATAAAAAAAAATAAATAAAAATTAGACTAACACGAACGTAGATGTAGCTCGTAGCGTAAACTAACCACTTTTTGTTTAACTGTACCTACTTTTTTTTTTTTTTTTCTATCTCC